>LGRX02034684.1:0-95039 GCA_001247695.2 Cymbomonas tetramitiformis
GCTTCCACCGCCTAAGGCGCAATAGCCGAAGGTGTTGACTCTCTCTTTTGCGTATAACTTCCCCCCAAAACACATTATGTGTTTGGCGTTCACAAAAGTTTGAGAACACATGAGGGAACTTATCGACTTTAAAAGGGAATTCATCCCGTTTGTCATATAACGTGATGTGTACATCACGAGTAGTCACCGGGACATGTATATACATGTCCAAAAAATGTGCATGGGTGACCATACTTGGGTCATCCCTCATTTGCACAGGTGACAAAACAACTCCAGTATGTACCGGATATATATCACGATACGAAGCCTGAAAAAGTGGGCTGTTGACGATGCAAAAATCATCGACATACCGCCACACGTTGTGTTGGAACGGTGTGCCAGGATTTGCCGTCACATACAACTTCTCCATGTGCACGAGCGTAAGGTTAGCAAGGTGTGGCGATGCTGCGCCACCCATAGGGATGCCCTTAAGCTGTTTAAAGATAGCATCTCCGACAGTCAAGAAATAGCATGTTGTGTAAATCAATGATATCAAACCACTTATTCACGTGTTCCACCAAGAGGAACGTATCACTGCAAGTTGTCGGATCCCCGACAACAGTATCCGATACGTAATACAAATTACGATCACGGCTGACCGCGGCATGGTCGTACACACACAGCACCGTACGAAGCAAAACGCAAGCGAATATAAACACGCAGCGTATCAAAGCTCGGGTATTGTAACCAAGTGTATACATCTTAAGACAGCGTATGCCGTATACTATGGACGAGAATGAATCCGGCATACGTAAGTATTATGTGTATGTGTATGTAACTCTCACATCCTGTGTCGCGAGCCTGTTAGACTGAAAATATTCATTTTGTGAAAGCGAAATATATATATATAGTATTCACTCTGGCTTACCACCACGCATTGTGCGATATGTGCCAAGCAACAGAGGCATCCGATTGTCAAATCAGACCGTGATAATCACGACGCGTGTCCCGGCGCGACGGGGCAAACAAGGCTACACACGAAGCGATTCACAGCGTGAAACACACATACTGCAGGTATGAGCGAAGGTCGCTGCATACACAGACCATATTAGCATGCACCACGTGATTATCTCTACACGTATAGTAATGCATGCTGCGTTATGAACACATGCATGTAGGCAACTGTGTCGATAACGCGTACCCTTGGATTATATCGTCTCGAAGCCGAACTTGTGCGTGGTCGTTAGGAACCGGATCGTTCGCCGCACGTGCGTATGTATATACTATACTTGCAATATGCTAGCAATAGTCGCACTGACCACTAACAAACACTTCGTGACTTCGTGTATGGTTGGTGTATTATATCCGTGTCGTCCTGAGCTGAGCTTTGGATGCAGCTTGCTCGTTTACACACGCGGATGATACTGGGTTGTATGCATTGATGGAAGAATATATAGCTCATACGCCATGGCTTGTACACGTCGTATCGAATATTGCAAACGTTTCGTATGACGTGCCGGTGTTAAGCCTCCTGTCTTGTCTTATATATAATTACCGACTTCGTTACAGGATTTCGGATCTTCCGGATGCAATGCATGTAGATAATCAACCCGGTATCTTCGCAACACGTTGTTGCAATACACCATCACGTACCCATCCTAGAGTAGCGTGTCATACAGTTCATGACCAAGGGTTACAATCATATCATGCATGTATCATCTCAACCGTCGTGTGCCATCACGTATCAGGACTGCCACCGTATGCTACAGTGACACCATTCGTTATTGATGGAACTACTTTATTAGGTAATCGTACTGGAAGTATTCAGTCTCTTCCTAAATCTCTGAAAACGTTTATTACGCTTCCACCGCCTAAGGCGCAATAGCCGAAGGTGTTGACTCTCTCTTTTGCGTATAACTTCCCCCCAAAACACATTATGTGTTTGGCGTTCACAAAAGTTTGAGAACACATGAGGGAACTTATCGACTTTAAAAGGGAATTCATCCCGTTTGTCATATAACGTGATGTGTACATCACGAGTAGTCACCGGGACATGTATATACATGTCCAAAAAATGTGCATGGGTGACCATACTTGGGTCATCCCTCATTTGCACAGGTGACAAAACAACTCCAGTATGTACCGGATATATATCACGATACGAAGCCTGAAAAAGTGGGCTGTTGACGATGCAAAAATCATCGACATACCGCCACACGTTGTGTTGGAACGGTGTGCCAGGATTTGCCGTCACATACAACTTCTCCATGTGCACGAGCGCAAGGTTAGCAAGGTGTGGCGATGCTGCGCCACCCATAGGGATGCCCTTAAGCTGTTTAAAGATAGCATCTCCGACAGTCAAGAAATAGCATGTTGTGTAAATCAATGATATCAAACCACTTATTCACGTGTTCCACCAAGAGGAACGTATCACTGCAAGTTGTCGGATCCCCGACAACAGTATCCGATACGTAATACAAATTACGATCACGGCTGACCGCGGCATGGTCGTACACACACAGCACCGTACGAAGCAAAACGCAAGCGAATATAAACACGCAGCGTATCAAAGCTCGGGTATTGTAACCAAGTGTATACATCTTAAGACAGCGTATGCCGTATACTATGGACGAGAATGAATCCGGCATACGTAAGTATTATGTGTATGTGTATGTAACTCTCACATCCTGTGTCGCGAGCCTGTTAGACTGAAAATATTCATTTTGTGAAAGCGAAATATATATATAGTATTCACTCTGGCTTACCACCACGCATTGTGCGATATGTGCCAAGCAACAGAGGCATCCGATTGTCAAATCAGACCGTGATAATCACGACGCGTGTCCCGGCGCGACGGGGCAAACAAGGCTACACACGAAGCGATTCACAGCGTGAAACACACATACTGCAGGTATGAGCGAAGGTCGCTGCATACACAGACCATATTAGCAAGCACCACGTGATTATCTCTACACGTATAGTAATGCATGCTGCGTTATGAACACATGCATGTAGGCAACTGTGTCGATAACGCGTACCCTTGGATTATATCTATCATATCGTATCGTATTCGTACTGAGAGAAATGTAAACACACTCGCACTTGTGTAAAGAACGTCGTCGGTGTCAGCATATGATGATGTATATTGAGGCGTACCCTGTTATTATTCAATTACACTCTGGCTTACTACAAAGCGACTGGCATGCCCCAAGCAACAGAGGCATCCGATATTACACAGACCGCGACTTACATGTACACCGGGCGATACCACCGGCATACATACGCGACGCTTTACCCGGCGCGGGCGGGGCATGCAAGGCTGCAATGACGATTTACGGATGCGAAGCTGTATGGCACTGAGATTAATGTATGCGTACAATAATGTACGCAACGTGAAATTGCGGTGACGAGGCGCACCAGGTTTCAGTATATAATGGCGCAAAATACAATAGATCCTCGACTGTATCTGAAATTCGTACCAAAGATCACTGAAATAAGTTACCAATAACTATGCTTACACGCATATAATATGTTGCAATGTCTCGGTAGCCGGATGTATATGTGCACAATATGTAACAAATCTATCCTGAGCGGCACTTTGGACTCCGCTAGTTAGCTTACACACAAACAATACTGGCAATCCGTAAGTGGCGTACGGTAGATATACCAGAGCATGGCTCTGACGTAAGTCTGATACCGTACCCGGCCGTTTGGTCGTGTCATGTAACTGTCGTTACTGACATGACGTGGCCATGGACAAATGTCTGCGACACAATTTTGTTCGGACCCCAGTGTGTCCAAAAATATGTGACCGTTAAATACTGGATGGGTATCATTCGGCATCTCTAGTTACGTGTCATCATTGTCACCACACCCGATCTGGGTATTTTTAGTAGTACGACCACTGATGATCGCGTGTGTACACGAAGTCGATGGTGGTTTGTCACCTCGCTCACGTGCCAAGTATCATAATCAACATTTTTGAAATCCGTTACCAATACCGACGGTAGTATGTATATGATCATACTCCACCATCTCGGTAACCGGATGCACATATGCGCAATGTCGAAGCGTGTATAATCACTCCGCCGGTGGTCGACATGCTCGTCATCTCAGTGCGTGTTTTGCTGCGTGCCATCACTCATCAGGATGGACTACCGTTTATGTAATTAAATGGACTACCGTTTATGACAGTAGTATATGTGATATAACATGGGTTATATTTACAGTTTATGTACTGCGTAGCATGCGCTTCCGGTGTAGCGCACTGCGCCTCCACCGTTTCACACGCATAAGTCGTAAGACTTCACGTTCTCTTTTCGTTTGATTACTAACGCGTTTCTTACTAGCCGCATTATTAGCTTGTGTCGCCCACTGGATATTGCATAATGTGTAGTGCAATAATGTATTAGTTCTATCAATCACTCACATGTGATGCAACGAAGAGTGTGGAATACCCGGTTTCGCACCAAGTACCTTATGTATTACCATGTCAAAAATGGCAAACCCGATAGCATCCCTACCACTGTGAGCATATAGTTGTGGGCAGTATAACCCAATGAACGCTCGATCACCAATCACGTCACATGCATATGATGTGCTTCGTGCATTATGAACCCTCGCACATATCCCTGTTTAATGCAACCAATTTGGATGGTCTTGATTATAGGATAGCCGATTGCACCCTGATATTATGCAATAGATCTCGTCACCGGCGCAATAACGAATATATATAAAAAGAGGTATCAGATACTTTAAATGGATATACGCTGCAGTCACCGCAATACGCACGTACTATATTACCAGTATGGTATGCACCAGTCTTGCGAAGCTCGCTTTGCTTATCATATCACTGATTATATGTTTCCGTTGATTTCGTTTGCGAGAAGGAAGCGCGAAGCTAATTTGAGGTAACTAATTAGGGGTAACTAATTTGGGCATTCTCGGTTTTCTTGTGTAGTCGCATGCGAGGAGCTCAACTCGATATTGAACGTCCAAGCCCAACACGATGTTTACGTGGACTTGGTTAAGAAGGTCGCGAATGAATCCGGTCACGATTTGAACACTGACGTGACCACAGCCCCCTTCATTCAAAACAAAATCCGGATCGACATTTCCAACTTCCGGTTCCAATGGCGGTGTGGGCGTTGATGGCTCAAGGTCTTCAAGGAGGAGTACGAATTGAGACCGCCCGAAAGCCACCCGTATAGCAAGGTGGGGGGCAAGGGCTTGCGGATAAAACAACTGAACGATCGGGAGAAGCTGCCGCAAGCCCTGAAAGCTGCGGGAATCGATCCCTTGGAGCTCCCTGATCACAACAATCCCAAAGAGGAGTTGAGGGGTGAAGCAAGTAAGTGCCCACCAACTCTGCCAGTTCACCCTGAGTTAGTTTGCTTTTACAAGTTGACAAAATTGGCGGCTTCTGATCAGGGGTGGCGAGGATGCAGGTCCTTCGGGGGGGTGTACTCGAAGGCCGGATACAACTATGAGTCGAAGTTGGCAAAATTGGCGGCTTCTGATCAGGGGTGGTGAGGTACAGGAGTCCTTAAGTACTAAGACGACCGAGCCACCACCAAAGTTGAAGTTGACAAAATTGGCGGCTTCGATCAGGGGGTGGTGAGGGGTACATGAACGCAATCCAACGGCTGATAAAGTCCCGTGAACAACGACCGTCGCATCGCGCGGAGCGAGGCCTCATTCGTGAGACTCGTTCGGATATCCATCTCAGCCCCAGCATAACCTCAACCCATCCCCCGATCAGAATCCAACGGCCGAGAGCCGAGCCCGTAAACAGCTTTTCCTAGTGGAGCGCCCAACGTGTGGCGCACCACCTACTCAAACGGGGTCTTTAGCCTAACATGGCAAATCTATGGCTTAGTATAAACGAATAATTCGTGGAATGGGTCCACGACCTAGAGGGATATATCCAAACGATATATCCTGGTGAGTCAGAATGCAGTGTACCGTTCACTTGTGCGAGTGTAAAAAGTCTTATAATGATTAGTGAGAGATAACTTAAAACCTAAACCCGCTCGATCGGTCGGTCACGCACGATACTGTACTCCGACTACTACTACTGCCAAGTCACTGCGGTCTGTACAGACACATACTAGAATCTAGCGGGTCAGGGGCTTGCCTGTCAGGGCTGCCTGAAACACAGATCTCAGCGTTGCATCTGCCATGATGGTTGTACAATTATTGTGGACAATATAATCCAACAAATGCTCTATCATCCACAACATCCCACGCGTATGTGTATTCAGCATGAACCCGTGAACATAATCCTTGAAAATGCTGCCAATTCGGATGAGCAGCCAATCGAATGCCATCAGCATGTATATATTTAATCACACGGGTCGGTTGCATCCCGGTTGTCGGTGACACATATATGGAGTGGACACATGCAGGACTTTGACGTGCCTATCGGCCCGGTATGGGGAGTCAAGAAAGTGTGCTTCAACTTTCGCGAACCACGTTGGTGAGGTGGTCTCACCAAAGTAGTTCACACATCCCGAGTTGCAGCAACATCTACCCATAGCTCTCACTTTGGTTTGACCCACCGTAAGGCTTGTAGGCTCAAAATCTCCGACACATTTCGCTATCCGCGCATTGCCACAGCCATTAAATATGCAATTCTCGTGAATATGGAGGACCATATATATTTTCGGCGTGCAATTACCTGCAAAGTGTCCCAAAATTTTAATGGAGCTGCTGAGATATGGCCGCCATCATCAGAGTATGGCAGGTCATCGCTCACTGAGTCCGAACGCGTAGTATATCTCGACTCGGTTATTGGTTGATTCTAGGTATATTTTCACTCAACAAGTTCTACTAGTACCTGGAATAATACAGTAGGCTCTTGATGAGTAGTATGCCTCGGTAGGGCATGGGCCCGCCACTTGACGCAACCGAATAGTATGATATTTGCATAGAGCGTGCTGCTGGTGTGAGACTACGTGGGGCGGCTGCGCTTCCTTCCATCTTTCGAGCAATAGCCTCAAACCACGCCAATTCGTGCGCAGTTACTCCATCTTCTGTTAAGACAGGCCAGCTCATTACGAAACGCAAGATGGCTCATATTCGAGATGCCGAGTGAGGTTTGTCGGTTGTTTTTGCCCCTTTGGGAAATCGTACAACCGTTATCGTATAGGTCATGTCGAATTTTCAGGTCTTGCCCGATTCCCCAAAAATCCTTAAGTTATCAAGGGCTTCACTATATGTCTCCTTATATAAAGGGATACCCAAATTTTGGGGATATTTTTCAAAAAATATATTATATCACTATATGTCTCCTCATATGAAATTGAGGGCTTCACTATATGGTAAGAACATGTACCGTACCCTTGTACGAATCATACCCTTATTGTAATAATCGTACCCTTGTAATAATCGCACCTAACAATTTATTGTTTGGGTATACAATATCGCTATTCCAAAAGGGAGCGTAGGTTTCTTTTCTATATCGCTATCGCGTGAGTCGTTCACTCACAGGCGTCGCCGAAACAACGGTCACGCCCATTGTGCTCGCTCGGGTACAAGAAGACAGAGGAGATGGATCCACTCGCTTCTTGCGATTATGGGCGCTAAGCCGCACAACTTTCAAACCTTATTATTTTGTCTCGGCCGGAGATGAACTTGGGACGAATCGGTAACGTATGTGCTCCTACTGCTAAGCCTGTTCCCTCGAGATCTGTTGTTCGTCCGTAGGAACCAGCACCCACCAAAAACAATTTCTTATCCGCGCATGTCCGATGGTCCACTTCATGACCCTCGTCGGACCATTTCTAAATACGGTATGGCTCACATCCTATCTCATGGCATGCTTATGTATAAATTATTAGAATATCTTATAGGTACATGTGGACTTCCTGTCCTCCTTAGCGCTCATGAGTAGACAACAGCAGTTACGTTACTATAGAAGGTGATACGTCCTTCATAGCATATTATACATGACACCATCCAGATGAATCTCACTCCAATCCATGTTTTCTCCTACACACCCCACGCGACGGTGGGTGGGTGTGTATTCGTATCCTTGGACCGACTCCTTTGGCACACCGTAGTCGCAGAAGACCGGCTGCATTATGTACACACGCCGGGGATCAAAGGATTCAGCACACACTTCGGGACACAGTACGGGGGTGTGTGTGCACAGAATAAATGTGTAAACAACAGAACTTTAAACTACCGCCTAACTTGATCAGCCTCGGCTGTCAATTCTTCCAGCAACTTCTCCTCATATCAGGCAAAGATATCATATCTTAATACTTTAATCAATGCACACTCGGGTAGACCAGAGAACTGTGAGTGCACATTCGCAATCTTAGTTCTCAGGTGTATAGTATGCCAGTTTCAATCTTACTGTCCACAATACAGGCTCTCTTCTACTGGAGTAAGGTGAAGGAATTGTACTCCGAGGCTTCTTTCTGCAAGGTTCACGGCGGGCGCAGTTGAGACAGAAGGAATTCACAGCATACTTCTCGCAACAGGTTTACTACTGCTAGGTGCGCCTTTTCAGTGGACTACAACCACTTAGAGTCCAAGCATGTTGGATCGTCTGGGATAAATGACTCGATCGATCACCCCATATTCCTTGGCGGCCTCGGCAGAGAAGTATTTGTCACGTCCAAAATCTTCCTTGATGACGTCAACAGGTCTGTCCATAGACTTTGACATCACCTGTGCATGACGCCCTCTGCAACTCATCACTCGCTTTCGACAACAGAGCAAGTGATGGTCTTCAGGTTCTGAAGCCCTCGAGCTTTCCTCGTCCAAGGAACGTGTTACAAGCATTCCGCGCACACGAGACACATATATCTTCGTGCAAGCTCGAGCTGAAACCCTCGACTACAAGGGCCCCTGCTACTTACTGAGTTGCCAACATATCGAGTTTTTTCGCGCCGAAAATCCTTCACGGACGTTTGAAATACCAAACACTGGGTTCGCTGCGTTGACGAGAATGAAGTATGCACTAAAGGCAGGCGAAACACAAATATAAAACTTGAAGAGCAGCATCGTAGATAATCCGTCACAAACCTGCAGCAGGTATCTTCGCAAACGGAGAAGCTCCCTTGCTTCATTGTGGATGTCCGCCGCTTGACCACGTGCAGTACCAGAGGGCTGATGCAGCATAATTTTCGTGTTCGGCAAAGCGCAGCGCTTTCCCTGCGAACGTGGGTGACGCTTGATTCACACCAAAAGGGTGGAAATGAAATCTAAGACAAGTGGCCGAGCCTCAGGGTGGGAGAGAGCCACAGTTCAGTGCAAGACTTTGAGGGAGCGGAGTATGCAAGACGTTGCTCACCTTTGCACCGCAGGAGAGAAGTAAGCCTGCCATTGCCATCGCTCCTCCGAAGGCGACAGTTCCGACATCGCTTTTGCAGGCCCTCATCGTGTCATGAAGAGCGAGGGTTGGAACGATCTGCGAGCATCGCTCCCGTGTCGCAGGCCTTCAGACATACGCAACGTAGTGACAGGTCCGCTTAGTGAAAAGACACAAACCTAAAACGAGTAATTGTCACAGCGTACCTCACCACCCATACTATTGATATACAAATAGATATCCTTGCCGTTATCAATGGAGTCCAGATAAAGAAGCGTTCCGACGAGCTGGTTTCCAAGTTCCTCGTTGATTTGCTGTCCAACGAAGATGATGCGTTCCCGGTACTGCAAGGACAAGTAAGCGTGGTGGTAAGCCTTTCTGTCTCGGAAAATATTACCGTTGAGTCTAAAGGCAAACCTTCCTGGAAGTCGGCGAAAACCTTGGAACCCTTCGATAGCGGTGTACAAATACTGATCGGGAATCGAGCCTAAAATGTGATCAGCACAGAGGTGCGACTCCCCAAGACATAATTGATTTAGCTGCCACACAGCACTAAAAACGATTTCGACCTAAGCTTAAAGAATATGATCGAGAACGGGCTGCTTCGGGTAGGAGGGATGTTCCCGACAAGTTAGGCAATGAAGGGTATGGCCCGGTTCCTCAGCTCGGTTTCAGGAAAAGCTGTACGGAAGTGAGGTGAAAGGATATGCGCTCACACCAGGCAATTCCAGATATCCACCCACTGCCACGTATTTTCTTTTGGCGTACGGTAGGGTACACGAGGGACACCAATGGGCATCATCTTGGTGGTTTGCTTAACGGGGCCTTTGCGCCTGGTCCAAGACAACTAGAGAGGAGTGAAGCACGGTGAAGCTAGTATACGCTTGTCAAAACCCGAAGAAAAAAAAAAGGATCTGAGCGCACCCGACTCGGATGTTCGTTGAGTTTCTGACTGCTGTGCTGAAGCTTTTTGGTTGCTTTTGAGCGAGATTTCCTGCAGGTGTGACAAGGGTGAGGAGTGTCTTTACGAAAGACTCCAGCGAGTCTTCATATCTGAAGAAATAGGCGCGTACCTGAGTCCGTCCTGAAACCAGAATATCCTGTGGGAATGGACATTCTCTGTGAATCAACCTGGGCAATCGCCCGACGGACCGCACACCGAGATTGGACACGTTTTGCCCCAACGGAAAACGTGGAAGAACGGTCGCTGGCAGCACAACGGTTTGGCATTCGCAAACTTTGAGACATATGGACGGGCATGGTGAGGGATCTGGAAAATGCGGGCTGGGAAACGTTCAAAAAAGTGGCCGCAAAACCTTTTAGCCTTTCGGTGTAAACTAAAAGGGTTTCCAATCTGTTTTGACGGGAGAGACGTGATGAGGTGATCCATCGCACCATGGTGTTTCTATCATTCATGTTTAATCGGCCGATGGATGCGAGGATCGCGATGATCCGTGATATTCGCGACGACGCGTGCTTCGTTTTGGGCACATCGAGTCTGCCCCTGACAAATAAGACCCCTTCATTTTTATGCATACTTTTCGAATCGGGTATAAATTTGTGAGAAACACCACCCCAAATTTATGGTTTTGGAACCGCTGAATATATTCCGGCTTTCCTTTAAATCGATCGAACGGTACAACATGAGGTATTTGTGCATCGATCGAGGAGAACGTGGCCAAGAGGATAAGGTACGATTTTCACGTGAACATTTGCACATCAATGCGAATGGGATCATAGACGAAGTTTATTGAATCCCTTATTCGTTATTGAAATAACTTCAAACTTGCCCACTTCTTGGATTTGCGATTTCGAGATCGAGTGGGTAGTCCCCACCCCCCTCCCTACCCATCTTTTCAAGCCAAGGTGGGTAGCCCCCCCAACCCGCCTTGGGCACCGCAGGCACAAGTCCCTCCCCCCACCCTTGTTGAAGCCGGCTCGTCCAAATGGGTAGTCCCCCACAGCCCACACCCTATTTCAGCTAAAATATAACTTTGAATTTCGATAGTTTACACATAGCGCCACGAGGCACTTTCGATATACCCCCGCGCTTCGATTCGATAGAAGTCTACCCCAATGAATTGATATTCGAGATCATTGGACCCATATATATATACATCAATAATCGATATTCCGATTATGCAACGATTTTCTTTATCAAATACACCAAACATGATACATATTCTCGTTTTTGAGATTCAGGTTTCTCGTACGTGTTCAAAGGTAATAATAATAATAATAAAACATTTACGCTAGCAAAGGGGAAAATTTCCCGAGAGTGCGGTATCCCTGCAGAGCAGGCTAGTGAAAACACCAGGGGCTAGTCCCTCTGTTATAGCGCGCCCCAAAAAGGGCGAGGGCTCAACCCACTTTTCAGCAGGGTGACATCTACAGTGCGTGCTCAGTTGTAAGAATAATGTCTTATAAGAATATCATACCGGAATTCCTAGACGAGTGTTATGTGCTTATATATGGGCGTGATGTGCTTAAGTATGGAAATTTGCTAAGAATGTTCGGTCCAACCCGATTTTCCGATATTCTTATATATGAGCACGCACTGTAGAGAAAAAAGCTAAGTGCTAGGCGATAAAAAACTCTAGAAGGTGGAGAAGCAGCCATGACCGGGTGAGTGGAGGGGTGGCTGAATCGAGCAGTGGGGAAGGAAGTCGAAGAATTAAGGGGTTTGGAGACGTTGAGGAAGGTGGTCGGGGTGGGCGGGGGAGGGGGTGGCGGGGAGGGGAGGGGGGGACGGCCCCTCCCCTTGGGGTCTCGTTGGGAGCCGGGAGTTTTACACTCCCAGCTCCCAACCCATCTTATATTGCAAGACTTCTAAAAATTATTGCAAGAGGGTTTGGAGAAAATCGTTTGACTGTTGCACAGCTTCTGTTTCTGTCAAGGTTTCATTGCTCGAGATGTCAACTGTATGTGGGTCAGTGTTTAAGGTGGTGGTTGTCAGATATATAGTCGAGTGTATATATCGGATAACGGAGAATAAACCCTGAGTTAAGGGTTTCGATATCAGAACGGTAAAAGTCTCAGATTGATAAAAGAGGTACACATAAATACTAACGGGTGTTTCCCGTCTACTGGTGACGGTCACCCAGCCTACTATAGGAAGTGACAAGTGACATATTTTGACTGTCGGTGTGTCACATCCAGCACACCACCTAGGGTGGTGACCGGAGCTAGTAGTGAACGAAGCAAACAAACTCCCTACTTAACTTCAGGAGGAAACTGTAGCACAACTGGGGGCCTGTACTCTTGGTCAGGGCGGTCCCAGGTCACAGCAAGATTGTCAGATACTGCTGTTACTTTGCTAAAACCCTAAACACAGCTCAAATGTAGAGAGCCCTTCTGCACATCTAGGAGGCTATACTACAGCTAACTCCCAGGCAGGCACGGCGTGAATAATTCTAGCCACTAGTGGTCTTCGGAGCTGTCTGCCCGGCTCGGAGCAGCGTGACTGTGAAGCAGTTGCCGGCCCCCGGGGCCGGTGATGAATCATTCGTAGAAGAAATTGACGAGTTCTCGATCACGGGAGGCTGCACCGCACCGGGATGCTGCCAAGTGCCGCCCGACGGTGGAGCCTCGTCATCTGAAGACGAAGCCGGCGACAGCGGAGGGCCGTCCACAAACAACTCGGCAGGCGGTGGCGGCCCGGGATGCCACGGCATCGGAGCCATGTAGAGGCCCTGCCGTCTCTGCTCCCGCCGTTGGCGACGAGGTGGGATAGCACACGGCACGGCATGAACCATGTCAGTCGGCGAAGCCTCCGTAGCCGGGATCGCCGAGGTAGTCCACGTAGCACCACCGACCGGTGGAGCCGTGCATGTGTGCGCATCGGCACCACCGACACCGGCAACGGCGTGCGGTGCGGCGGCGGCACAGATTACAAAGAGTGCGCACACCAAGGAGGAAGTGAGGAGAGACCTCGCGAACCTCGGAATGCCGTTCCCGCAGCCGTAGCGTGGCCGCGGCGGTGTCACCGAGGCATCTTCGTCGTCATCGTCGCTCGTAGCGCGAGACGCGGGCTTGTAGTCGATCACGCGTTCCGTCTCCCCAACCGCGGAGAGCAAATTCATGCTCGGGGCCGGTTCGTCGGGCACCAATGCAATCCCCGTGCCCTCAATGAAGTCGGCAAACGTGCGGGTGACGGGAGGGCAGAAGGGGTTTGGCGGACCAGTCCAATCCCCCTCGGACCCAACCGACGCAGGCGGGGAGTGTGCGGACGGCTCCGACACCACCGGCACGTCGGCAGTGAAGGTGTTGATGTTGAACGTGGAAGCTCCAGCCGCGTGCGCCATCGCAGAGAACTCGGCGATGGCGGACACGAGGACCTCACCGTCCTCCTCGCAGAACGAGCACGCGGAGAGATCGGTGAAGACCTCCGGCTTCCCGCCCGCAAGCATGCAGAGGGCGTCGAATTCCACGGGGTCGCCGTTGTCGATGGCGTGTTGGAACCTCGCGGCCAACACGGAGTTCTCGGCCTCCTCGGCGAAGGCGAAGGCGAAGGCCGAGAGTCCGGTCCTGCCCCCGTTTGGGCAGTCCCTGTGCCAATGCCTCGCCTTCCCCTTAGCACACACCTGATTTTGGCAGTACGGGATCGCCGCACCGCTGTCGCGGTGGAAGGCCACCTTCCGTGAGACGGACTGAGACCAATTCCCCCCTTTGGGGAGGGGCGAGGCTGCGAAACGGGTCTTGACCCGGCGGTCCGGTTTGTCCGCGCGAGGGGTAAACCCCCGCGGAGACGATTCGGATTCGGCGGTGACGAGGAAGGTGGCCAACTGCCTCTTCAAGTCGAGCACCATGGTCCGCAAGTCCGCGATCTCACTCGCCGCACCCGACTCATCGACGCCCTTCTCCATGAAGTGCGTGCCGTGGGAGTACCGGTGTGCGGATGCGGTGGCGGTGCCCGCCCGCACGTGCTCGCCGTAGCACTCCCGCACCCACTGCTGAATGGTGAGTAGGTCGTGGGCGGCTCGTTGGTCGTGAAGGAGCAAACGGGACACCACCGGCTGGTAGAAGGTGGCGTCGAGGGCTTTGATGAAAAGGGACTTCACGTCCTCGTCCTGGAGCGTCGACCTGGTCCTAGCAGCTTTGAGCGCGGCGTTGAAGTCCTCAATGGGTCCATGAGGGTCCACGCCCGCAACGATGCGGACGGCAAACATGTCCGCTTGCCCCTGGAAGGGGTCCCCGACCGGGATCATCCGACGGGCGAACTCGAGTAGGACACGCTTACCGTCTGCTGGGAAGCTGGCGCCGGACGAGTCCAACCAGTCCGCTGCGGGCGACGAGGGGTCGATCAGCAGCTCGATCGTGGAGAACAATAAATTGTTGGCCTCCACGCGGACGGCCAAAGTAGCGTCGTCCAGCGTGAAGAGTGGGAGGAAACCGGTGTCCTCAGTGACGAATGCTGCCTGCAGGGCAGAGACCATCCTCGTGAAGATGGCCGCCGCGTGGGGCTCCGCACCGGAAAATCTCCCCTCTTTGCCGTCGAACAACTTGCGCTGGACGTGCTTCGCCACCTTCATGTCGAAGTGCTCCCGCTGTAAGGTGCGCACCGATGCCAGAAATGTAGCACCCGCCGAATTAGCGGCCGGCTGTGCCGCTGTCGGGGTCGCGGGCGTGTTGGCATGCCTGGCAGCAACGGAGTCAAAGATCGTACTTAATGTGCGGCGGCGATGCGCCATGCTAGCCGTTGATCTAGTAGAAGCAACCATGATGAAGAAGACTACAGGGGTGGAGTGAGGCAAGAAGACGTGGGGAAAAAATGCGGTAGTCTTGGGCGGCCAAGAAATGTGGTGGGTCGTCGATACGGCTGCCGTGAGAGAGCAGAAATTTCGAGAAGTCGTGTGGTAGATGGCGGCCGATACGAAACGGTGTGGTGACCAACCAGGATGCGTAAACCAATCCAACGTTAAATCCCGTAGAAAAAATGTCCTCAAAGGCCTTCAGCTAGCCGTAAATCAACCCACAAAACTTAGGCCATACCCGCGACTGCCGGCACTCCCACGCGCGGAGCGCCTCACTCCATCCCAAGCGTCCGGCTTTAGCCAATCATCCTCGCGGTGTCGCGGTGGCTAAATAAAACGTAAGTGGGGTCAAACCTGTCAGATATATAGTCGGGTGTATATATCGGATAACGGAGAATAAACCCTGAGTTAAGGGTTTCGATATCAGAACGGTAAAAGTCTCAGATTGATAAAAGAGGTACACATAAATACTAACGGGTGTTTCCCGTCTACTGGTGACGGTCACCCAGCCTACTATAGGAAGTGACAAGTGACATATTTTGACTGTCGGTGTGTCACATCCAGCAGTGGTGGTGTTTAACAAAAACACGTCTCGCCTGTTTTTGGTGTGTTGCCTACAAATTCTTGAAAGTTTTTTGAGGAGTGGTTTAATCTTACCACGTGGAACACCTATCGTGTTGAGGACAGTACCAAAAAGAGGAGGGAAGTATCCCATGAGTGTAAGAATTTTAGGCCATTTCACGGTGCTTATAAAGGGCTTGGAATTTGCATTGGCGATTGTCGTGTCGTGGTGACCACCATAATAGGGCTCAATATCACTATGGTGATAAGGATGGTCTTGAGTGGGCCATGGACAAAGCGAAGACCTTGTCGCTTTCGTTCAGAACTTCATTCCAAATATCAGGGCAAACTCCTGTGTATTCTAGCCTCTTCTTCGTGACTCTGGACTTGGGAAGGACGTTAAGGAACCATCTGGCAATCTTTTTCTGTGTAGGCCTCCAGTCAAAGGCTGGTTGGGTATCACTGGGTGCACTGTCTATAGCTATGATAACAACATCCGAAAAGTCATCCGTATAGCATCCACCACCTGGAAGAACGTAGGGGTCATCACCCGTCCAATAACCATGTGGGATAAATGGAATAGTGTTATGCGGGAATCTGAAAACAAGTTTAAAGTCTTTATCGAACCATCTTTTTTGGTTTTTGGGAGACGGCGGAAGGATCCATGTTCCTGAAAATCCAGGGACGGTGTTGGCCGCTTTATGTCCCATTTTCAAGGTAGTCATAACCGCCGAAGATTTGCCCTTATCTTTCCCATCAAAGGGGGGATTTCCATAAACGATTCTGCCAATGCCTGTTATCGGGTCCACGTAGGCATCCCAAGCGAGACCATCAAAGCCTATTTTCCCATGATGGCAGAAGGGCCTGAGGGCTTTTTTCATTCTTGTGGTGGGTATGCATCTTCTCGAGTGAATTCTAGGGTGGGTATTTAGTGGGTTGGAGAAAAGTTCACAACCGTTTTTGTCCAGGTTTCTGTCATCCACCAAAATATCTAAGAGGCTCCTTCTGATTGCGTGGCAGTTTTTAGGATCTCCCGATTCAAACTTACATGCATTGAGTGCTTCATGAATTATATCGTGTGCCCTATTCGAGTACTCCGCAAGTGAGCATGGGACTGCTTTGTTGGAAAGGCGGTGCCAGGCCAAAAGTTTCCAAAACTCTTTCTTTTGGACATGTTGAAGTTCGGGATATTTAATTGTTCCCGTGACATGGTCCACTTCGGGTTTAGCGGTCACAGCAATGGTATTCTTTTTTGAACTCGATGGTCGGTACATGCTAGCTTCCGGGAGAGCGTGTAAGTATAATTCCTCATTCATTTCCTGTCTTAGGTCAGCAAGTGGAAAAAGTTTCGATGGCTGTGTTTTGATGTATGTGGTACCTTTCCCAGGGTTTAGGAGTTCAGGCTTTTCTGAGATTTCTTCAGCAATGATTTTCCTTAGTTCGACATCCTGGGTTGTTCTAAGATTATACAAGCTATTATTATGTCCTGAGCATTCAAGTTGGATGTGTTCGAAGGTGCATTTTGTATTCTGTTGGCAGTGGGGGCAGTTTTCAGTTTCGATTTTCCCCAGTTTAAATAAACGTGCTGGAGAGGCTTGGAGACCCAGGAGTTCTCTGCTTCTAGAAGCAGTGAAAGCTTTAGGTGTTATTTTGGAAATGTCTTTAGTGGGGGTAATGTTATTCTCGTTGAGCATCCTCAAGTACTTCCCTTGAGACTGTAGAGTTCTCCAATTATGATAGTGTGAGAGACGTTGGATTCTTCTAATGTGACTGCGGATATCACCTAAAATAGGGACCTCAAAAAAGAATAAAGAGAAGGGCAGTTCCTCGGCAGGGTCGTAGCGGGAGATGTCTAAACAACCCCCTCTGAATGAGGCTCTTTTGGCAGTACGGTCCACTCTGTCATGGACTTTGTCATTATTGTGACCCCTGATCCATTTAAGGATGATTTTACTGTGGTCTCCTTCACTGTAGAAGCCAAGTTCTTCTAACAGTAGGCGAACAGCCTGCACATCTCTGCGGTTAGCTTCACGTAATTTGTCCAGGGCACTCATGGATCTGCCATCCTTTGTTACAGCAGATATTGCGGCCATGGAGTCAATGGCATGTACCATTGGAGTCATGGATTTGAGGAGTTTCTCTTTTTGTTCTGTGAGTAAGAATCGCAGTCCCGCAATTTCAGCAGATGTGCTACTAGGGTTTTGGATATCTTCCTTGATAAGAAGCCCGGGTGCGGCGAAAGTTCTTGAGGGAGGAATATTCATCTTCCGCACAAGTGGCATTCCGTTGTCAAAGATTTTTATGGCATATGCTGCACCACTGCATGCTGATTTTTTACCGGCAAATACAGTAGGGAACCATCGCTTGCCATATCATAATCCTCCATTTGTTTGCTCTTTTCAGCAGGGGGGGTAGATTCTTCTTCTGAGTCGCTAGGGCAGCTGTATTCACTTTCTTCTTCCGCAGTTTTGTTTTTCATTCTGGCAATAATGGTCTCATACTGTCTGTCTGAGATGTACAGTAATCATAGTGTGAGTTAATATCACTAACTTTAGCAAGAACAAAAGAGGGCGGGTCCATATGGTCATTATATTCGAAAATGGAACCTACTGGAATTAGGATGCAGCCGTCATTGGTGATGCTATATTCAAAGTCGTATTGAAGCCTATTGGTTCCTTCGATTTTGACAAAGACATTAGGGTTTTTGGCATTGTTACTGTATTCTGTATACAGTATTGGATTGACATGGCCTCTAAGTCAATATTGGTAATGTGGATAAGAGAGATGGAATCTCGGTCACCATTTCCTTTCCAATGAAACTCACCCGTGTCCGGGGGTACTATGCTGTCTCTATATTGTTTCTTGACATATCTGGCCTGATGAGGTAAGGTGCTATTTCTTTTTATTTACATATATAAGTACAGAGAGATCGAATGCTTCGTATCACCAACTAGCCTATGGAGGAGGCTCAAAGGTTCAAATCTGGAATCAAATATTTCGTCGTTCCCACCGTTCGACGGCTAGTTGCGGATGCTGAATTCACGATTTGGGCATACAACTTTCTGATGGTCGCAACTTGAAGCAGTGCTGCGATCAAGGCGCTGCGGACCGGTCCTTGACTCATCGGGGTCGTGAAAATGGGTACCCGGACCTACGGGGGACCTATACCTCTTTTCTCGCGGGGCTTATGCCGCTCCAGGGTGGATCGTATGGCCCGGACAGTCTGGGACCGTGCCGGACCTATGGCGGACCTACGTCGACTCTCAGATTAAGAATGATAATATCGGAGTTCAGACGTTCAAACCCTTTATGAGCGTTGCAGCGGCTGCTCGTGTCACGTGGCTATCATACCGTTTTAATGATGCGTGGCATGTATGTGTTTTCAAATACATTCAGAGATCCGGCAAGCTCAAGGGGTGGCATGCGGTTTATTATACACATGATAGACTGATTTATGAGCACTGTTTGACGATTGATACGTATGGCATCGACCAGGATTGGATTTTTGTTAAGAAAGACTCCAGTGCGACTCGCAAAGGGAAAGACGATTAGACGTGTGGGGTCCACGATCCATTTGCATTACTTGCTGAAATCTGTAAAGGCAGCCCTGACCGGGATTCCCGGTGCAGGCCCCTATGACAGACTCCTAGGCCAACACTGGACTGCTGACTGATCTATAGGTTCGTGCTGTGACACACGCTGTGTCACAGGTAGGCTAGACTCCGAAACCGTCCGAGACCGTTCCGGGTATATCTAGCTTAGGGTTTATTTATCTAATGAGTTTATCCACACAGTTCGGGAGTTTCTGATATCTAGTGAACTAGGATATTCCGGTAGGTCGTGGCCCCATTCACGCTTTTATTCCACTTGCTGATTTGGCCATGCGATTGGCTAAACGGCCGCTTGGAGAGGTGGTGCGCACGGGCGCGTTTGGGTGCGACTAGGAATTACGGTATGAGCTGTTTGCGGTAAGCGACTGGGAGTGGCGGCCATGGGGACCGCGCCTCGTTACGGACTAGTCCTAGCAATGTTCGGATTCAGTTTTGCACCGGCACTGACCCTGCTGGTTACTGTTCTTTGGGCTGGTGTTCGCGACACCTTCGACTTCGACGACATCTTCGAGTGCCCCTCGCCGCTCCACTCTCTTCGCTCCTGCTGGAAGTGACGCCCCGACTGTCACTCCTATAGTTAGGGTGTATGACTGTCACCGGTCCCGGAACCCTAGACCCCGAACATATAACGGGAAGACTCGGTATTCTCCTGTTCCGTTTATCTATTCTGATTACCGCACTCCGAATATACAGTCAAGCTGATATATTCAGCAGGTTTGGTACCACGCACGCTTAATTTTACACTGCGACTTTGGCCATGATTGGCTAAACACCGACGCTTGAGATGGGGTGAGGGACCCGCGTTAGAGGGGCTTTCGGTACGGGCGGTATGGCTCAGTTACGGACGCACGGTTGATTGGACATGATTGGGCAGCGCTGACGACAGCTTATTTTCCGTGCAGTATCGTTGGGCTCGATTTTGTTGTTTCTGGTCTCTAGAACACCGTCCGACATTGATCGCGTCCTTTCGTTCCACACGACCGCGTGAAATTTGCTGTTTCCCTGATTATCCTCGACGACCCGCCGCAACTCGCTAGCCGTCGCCCACGCCGTTAGCCGCACCTTGCATGTTCCACCTCACCCTGTCTCTGCAGTCATTTCGCTATGGGTACTTCTACGAGATCGCACACTGCGGCCGCACGCCGCTCACTAGTTACAATTTTCGACGATGCCGCGGCTCGACATGCAACCACGCCAGCCACTCCTACGGTTACGGCTACACCGACTGCCCAGTCGGCAGGGGCACTGTTCCTCGACGCGGTCAGACGTCTGGCGAAGGAATCCTTCGACGAGCGCGCCGCCAAGCTCGTCATCAAGAAGGTGTACGACGACAAACATGGGCGTTTCGATGGTACGGAGGTGAACGTCGGCTCCGTTTTCGCCCGTCTTGTGCTGGCATTACGGGACATTTTCGTCACTGAGGAGTCCGCGTTTTCCTCTTTGTTCGACCTGGATGATGCCACACTCCCCGTACGCGCTGAGGCGAACAAGCTCTTGTTTTCGACACTGGAATTCATCGTTGCTCCGGTGTCACCCGCAGCAGACTGGATGGAGTCTTCGGCGGAGGCACACCCGTTCGATGGGAAACGGGTGTTGCTGGAGATCGCCAGAATGCTCCTGGATTCCGGCGGCCCCTTCCAGGGCACCGCGGACCTTCTGGCCATCAAGATCAACCAGTTCGACCCGTCGCGGGCTATCGCCGCCTTCAACGCCGCTCTCCGGTCCGCTCGGCGGAAAAGCACTCTCGACGACATGGAGGTCAAGTCCCTCTTCATCAAGTCCCTCGACCCGGTTTTCTACGCCCCAGTCGTCAACCGGCTGCTGTTACACGACCAACGTGCGGCGGAGTCCCTTGCCACCATTCAGCAATGGACCCGTGAGTGCTACGCACAAAACGGGACGGACTCGCACGTCCCGCCTGCTGCGCGCACGGTCTCCGCCCTCACTATGGTTAGGCAGAGCGACGCCGAGGACTACAAGGCCGTCTTCGGCGAGCTCCGCGACCAAATCTACGACATGAAGAAGGAGCTGAAGGCCCTTCACAACCGTCTCGACGACACGAAGGGCTACACGCCCCGCAACGACAAGAAGAACACCATCGGACGCGGTGGACATGGTGACGGCTACCGCTTCGCGGCGAAGCCCCTCCCCGAGCACGGTAACTTCCCGCAGACCTTCCGTGGGAAGTCTTCGGGTAAAGTGGCTTTCCACAAACCCACCGGTACGTTCGTTCCGTTGTGCCGGCACCCGGCATGCTCCGCTACGGCGGAGAAGCATTGGCATCGGGACTGCCCGAACGGCGGGCCACGCGGACATGTTGGCGCACACGGTTTCAGCATTGCGGACAGCGAGAACGACGTGCTCGCCATGATGTTCCAGAACGCCGTGGGCGACGACGACGCCGCCCGTTTCGACGCCGTCTGCTACATTGCGGACGGGAAACCGGAGCTCTACGACACCGCCTCCGCCTTCTCCTTCGCTGTCGCCGAGGAGCGGGTGCCCGACACCATCGACGAGTACCTGGGGTACCGCCAGCCCGCTGACACCCGCCTCGGGGTTTGCGCGGTTGGTGGTGCTACGAACATCCACAACTTCAAGATTCATGACGGAGTCCGTGACGGGGGATTAATATCGGTCCAAGATTTCGTCCGTCCGTCCGTCCAAAAACTCGTCCGTCCAAGATTCCGTCCAACTGGACGGACCAATTTTTGGACGGACGGACGGACCAAACATTCTTAACATTCTAAGATTTTCAAAATTAGGGCTCCCATACTTAAGCCCATACTTAAGGAGGGTAACGCGTCGGCCCGCGTCGACGCCTGCGTTTTCCCATACTTAAGAAAATTTAAATTTTTCTTCATACTTAAGGAATATACACTGACTCCCCCCTCCCACCCTGACCAGGAACTCAGGGGGTATAACCCAGTCGCATGCGAGTGTCAAACGTGCGTCAGGGAGTCGAACCCAACGACAGAGCTTGACAATCGTATACGATTGTCACACGTCAGTCTGGGTGTCAGGTGTGCTTCACATAGACATATCGGGGCGTCCAAGGTTCCGAGTTTTAGAATATATATATTGGAGGAGTCGTAACCGGAGGTCATTTGCACACACCTGCGTTCGTCACATAGAACCACAACCCGCACCTTAGACTACCTCACCAGTATGCCCAATATTGGAATATTGCAGTATTGGATATGGCCTTTCGATACTTTTACGTTTCGCGACTGCCAGTTACAACAAGCCCAATGGGTTCCTGAAGACCGTTTAATTCTCCGCTTGTGGCGGCAAGCACGGCAACAAGCTGAAGAAGACTGGGAGGACTTCGGGCAACATGCAGTTAATCTCAGGACCTATCACTGGTGGAGTTTTTGGCCGATGTACGTCCACGGCCGTAGATCCAGCGAAAGGTTCGGTGTGAGGCATCTCGTGTACTGGTATGAGGGCGGGTGGATCTACCACCGATACTCAGATTTGGAGTGGCGGGGTTGGCGAAATAGACACCGCTACAGCGAAACTACGCACGGTGCCCTGACAGAGCTGGAAAGCGATCTGCTGCAGGAAGATGAAAGGAGATGCGCAGTTTGCGGGCGTATGTTCAGAATCTGCACCCTAACTCGCATAATTGATGCTAGCGCGTGCAATGAGGAGACGTATGCTTGGTAGCTAACACTTATGTCACGTGACAGTACACAAATAAACCGTATATTTACATGTATGGAAAACAATAAGTTTCACGCCGTGCATACCAAAACTACCCTCCGGACACTTCTGACAATCGTACACGATTGTCAACACCGTGTTGGAAGGAAGTCCCGCGAAGTTTATTGTTATATAACTAATGTTACATGTCTTATATTCATTTATTTTCGCAGTAAAAACCTAGCCTCCTACAATATGAATACTCCTCAGTTCATGGAAGACGCACTTGTTGAACTTGAACGTATGTATATCGAATACGAAAAATGCAGTGTGTGCCATTCCTGGAATTTGTTCTTATATCGCGAGGAAGTGTTCGTTGATCCTGCGCTGTTTCCTACCCATGACCCCTCTGAGGCTAAATGGAGGTTTATCCGCGAGACTCGGGAAACATGGTATTTTCAACTGTTGGATGCGCATCGGTATCCTGCCACTACTGCGCAATATACGTACACTCCAACGCACGCCAACCCTGGCGCACTCACCCAAAAAATAATGGCGGTTCCCACAGATTTCATTCCGGAGTTGATTGACCAGGGCACAGGCTGTAATCCCGAACCTGATGACGACGGAAAGTGGTGCAATTGCCGTTAGGAAAAAAATACCTGGCTCCCATGCCTACTTGAGACGTGTTGTAGCGAGTTTTAATCATTTATTTTCGCGTTGAAGAACTTCCTGAGAAATGGCGCTGACCCGGCAGGTTGAGCGCGTCTTGCATTGGTTAGATGGTTTTGACGAGGATGAAGATATGATAAATAATGTGTCCATTTTCGGTCATACACCTTGCGTAAACTGTAATGCGGAAAACGTATATGTGTTGTGCGAAAGGCTTATCATTGTGGGAAATTGGGACTTTGACGAAATCTGTGCAGGATACCGTTATGTACGCCGAACTCGGTTTTTCCTATTCTTTACCTTGATGCATCTCGAACGATTTCCCTCGAGGAACCCTTGGACGGGGAAGTGGGTAACGCCTAGAAATCTGAAAATACCTGTGGACAAGATAAATGATTTATTGTTACCGGAGCAACGCGGTGAGAGTATAGAGGAATATTTAGGAGCTTGCAACTGTGCGGCGGATATGCCAGACGAAGACTTGGATTTTGGCTTCTAACAAAATGATAATTGTAACAAATATTATAACAAAATAATAGATTGTTCTAAGTAGTGTTTTATTCATACCCTGCATACTCCACACAGCTACCATTATACCTACTTCCGTAGCCGTGTGATGGTGGGAAAACGTAATCCACCCACTCCCCGACATCGTTATAGAACCCATAACACAGATATCACATGCTTTGTGGACCATCAGCGTTCTCATCATTCCATACTCGCAGTGTGGGTATGACCTAGTGCAACTGCTTGACAATCGTATACGATTGTCACACGTGAGTCTGAGTGTCGGAGCTAGTGCCCTTCGGCTGTTTCGAAATATAAGGGGTTGAAGTAATAGATAAACGTCATTTTTTTGACACATAATGCATCTTCCGAACAACGTCTTGTTAAAAATCTTTCAGGCCATTCCTTACGGACCTGATCATTCCAATGAACCGTTATGTATGTATCTCGGGAATCTCTGCCGAATAAGATGTGTCTGCGTACAGTTCAATGATACAATAATCGGGCGTGCGCAACCCGCGCTAAGTGTTGGGCTAGTCCCTTGCGGCAACGCTATCACCCGCTCTCTTCTTACCGCCTACATTTTTTTATGGAGGACGCCAACCTTCGTCTCTTAATTCACCGAGCCCATGTCTCCCTCCTACGCCTACAAAGCATGTTTCATCAAAAGTATCCTGAAATGGTGGCTCCTAGCGGAATGTGCATGTCTCCGAAATTAATCGCGGACCACCTCAAAATGTTCGCGCTGGACACCATTCTTTTAACCCCACTGCCCGAGTCCCCCCACGAACATGTTTTACATGTGCGATTCAATTCGACTGAAAGATCAGAATCGTCCTCACTTCCCATCTTGGAATGGCAGATTCGATGTGGCGATGATACTTGCTCCCCATTCGTTTCCATGCTCCATGTGCCCAATGTTCCGTTAGTAAATATCAGTGTGTTGTTCCGTTACGATGACCTGTCAAACGCTGGGGTGTGGGCCATCGACAGCTTATCAAACGCGCCGGCAACCGATAGAATTTTGAATCGTTACCCCGATGTGTACATGACATGCCGGCTTGCTGCACGCGTGATACGCATTGTTGATAAATATTTGCGCTCTGGTCGCTCCTATTTCCACCCGGTTCCCCGTGAAGAGAGTTTATTTGCCAAAGTATGCCAATGGATGACATATACAAGAAAAACACTTCAACAAGATGAACTCGACAGTACAACGGATGGGCTCGGGGGATGGATCATAGCGAACGATTTATGATCGGGTATGTGCAACATTTTTATTGTGCACGCAGATAGTATTATTACAATTAATTGGATATGTTGTGATACCCTGAATTGTATGTTTTGTGGGTGTCCTCGGTTCTAGGGTCGGAGCCCGCCAGTGTCAAATTTCCTAGCATTCATGCAGATTTACACGCTATGTACAGGGTCGGGGTGCTCGAGCAACGCTGCCGCGAGATCGTCTGGCATCTCGAAACAACCTTCTGGCTGATCAGCCTCCATACCCGTGTCTGGCTGCACAGTCTCCATACCTAAACAGGCCGCGACTTCAACCAATTCCATTACGTGGTCATCACCCACATTGGCCTTTTGTTTTTCTATCAGCGCTATGTCACCTGCGAGCACCTCGGAATACCGTGCTCTGGCAATTTTCAACACCTCTGCATCCATGTCGATCGAAAGGACATGCCTTTGCTCCATATACCCCGCCATGGAGGCTGGAGCCGTTCCGCAAGGAAATTCCATAACACAAGCATCCATGTTGCTGTACAAGCGCATCAGCTCACGGTAAAGACGGATTGGCTTCTGAACGCTGCGAATATTTTGTCCATCTTCTTTCTTCAGGTACTCCTTAGGTGGCAGCGGTACCTCCTGTTCATAAACAAACAACACACGCGAGTCTGAGTGTCGGACCTAGTGCACCTGCTCGACAATCGTATACGATTGTCACACGCGAGTCTGAGTGTCGGACCTAGTGCACCTGCTTGACAATCGTATACGATTGTCACACGTGAGTCTGGGTGTCCGAGCTAGTGCACCTGCTTGACAATCGTATACGATTGTCACACGCGAGTCTGGGTGTCTGAGCTAGTGCACCTGCTTGACAATTTTGTTTAGCGGAGTTGCATTCATGACAAGATATGAATGCATACCAGGATTCTTACCATGATGTTCGTGAACGCGTTCGCAAACTTTCCGACCGTTGTTCGCAGCGGGGCCCACTTCGGTAGTTTATTACTCTTTGAGGGATCTTCCACCAAGTGCAGCAACACATACGGTTGCAAAACGCTGACCGGACCAGCCGCATTATTACCTATGCGTCCTCCGCCTCGATTCCAGTATTGAACCGTTTGGTGGCATGTCCATTGCAGCGCCCATCCGGTGGTCGAAGCGCAGAAGGCATCGATGATTGCTTGCTGCCTCGATATCGCGCAGGTTTTTCCATTAATAGTCACGTTACTGCGGGTAGTCGAGTCCGGTAAGAATAGAATCACAATGCCACCATAATCCATAGTCGACATGCAAATACCACCCATGTATGAGTAGAAGTCTGTTGAATAGGTATCCCATACCTCCGAAAACAGCCCAAAAGGACCATCCACAAAGATCAGATCCACTCCATAGCGAGCGTGTTGCAATGTTTTTTCATTGCGCCAATTGACCATGACTTGATTGCTGCGTGCACCCTTATTCCTTTCGGCGAGAGATTCGTTAACCTGTGGAACATTGCTTTCATCAGTCTGCTTTGAAATACATACGCAGCAAATACTTAATACATTGCAATGTAGATATTTGAACAGCTCTAACCTTTATTCCGAAATCCAGCAATCCCGTCAGAAGCTTCGCCTGCAACGCGCGATGGCACTTGTTGAAGTCCACCGGCTGCTGGACTCCCTCGGCAGCATGCAGCTCCTTGTGTTCGATTTTCAGCTCCATGAATTCAATCACCGCGCTCTTCGGCTCCCAATCATGATCGAAAATCTCCGTTTGAATCAGAGCATCCGGCATCCCCTCGCCCCGGCGTGACGCTTTCACACGGAGTTCCAGCCATTCCCAAACGGCCTGTAATACGCATCAGAATCAGTCTTCGAACTCAGAGACAGAGCAGACTCTAAGTCAAGGTAACGCCAGAGCTTGACAATCGTATACGATTGTCACACTTCTCAGTGGATTTACCAACTGACCTTACATCCCCATGGCATGATCATCACAAGTGTATCAACGGGGTCACCTTCGCACTGAACGCGGCGATCTCGTTATTGATATCTGGCATTTCTTTGGCTTCCATCATCCGCGACGCTGCCAGTACTGCAGGGGCCATATTAATGTGAGACCCAGCTGCTGCTTGAATCGCCCATAGCAAATGCAGGCAGTTTTCCTCAAACCCCCTTTTCGTATGGGTGATGCCCAACGTCTGCAGAAACCATGCGGGGTCGTATACGGGTGCCTCAGTGTAGGCAGGGCCATAAAGCTTCGGAATCGTGAACGTAGCCCCAAAGCGACGGGCATTTCCAATCTCGATGTAGTCACCCGGCAAGGAGTGAATGTAGCACAAGATCATACGCGTGGCTGCATAGCAAACATAACTCTCATTTGGACTTGAAATCCTGCAACTTAAAAAAAAATACTTGTGAGGACTAACTCACCAGCGCAATCCACAAGAGTCTTGTAAGTATGCATGGTATCCTGCGATGGCTTATTCACACTCTTGTCCATAGCCCTTCCTTCCTTGGAATCAACGCGCTTCCATCGTTTTGCTTTCATCATGCTCTTCGTGACCTCATCGAAGCGTGCAGTGTAGAATTTGTTGGAAGATTGGATTAACATCCACACCAGAAGCTTGGTTTCCAAATCAGGCTCTCCGTGGACGTCTTGCATAAGTGTCTGGTGATGATTTTGCACGTACGTCATATGCTGCGAATCACGGTACGTTTCCCCATTAAAGTCATAGGGTCCCCAAGGGGTGTCAACGTTTAGTTTGAGTATAGTCTAATGCGTATCCTCATCATCATCATAGACGTCCCTGATAGCCTCTGCGTGTTCATACCAATCTGGGTATTTAGTCCAACCCATCAGCGAGGCAAACTTGGCCTTGGCAGATTCGATGACATCCTTGATGAAACCAAGACGATGACAATACGAGCTGAACTCAGTGCCAGTCAAAAACTTGCCCTTGCAACTGATCCCATATTTCTGGTAGAACTCCTTCCGTTTGTCCACATCGGCCACTAATACTCCTTCCTTCGCCACATTAAGAACAAAGAAATAATACATTTTACACCTCTGCCGAGGTTACGGGGTAATTTTTTTGAAAATTCTAATTTGTTTTTGGCAAATCTCTCAAAATGATACCTTCGGAGCATACGCTTGTGGGTCGGTTTTGCATGCACGAAATGCCTTTGTATTCATGGATTTTTTTTGGGGGGGGGGTCGGGGGTTGCGGGTAAACTTTGTGATATTATGTGGCTCGTTCTTATGCGTTTCCTTACAAGCACAAGTTGTGGAATTGGTATGTAGAACACCACTGTATTCATACATTTTTTTTAAAGGCTTTAATAGTATACGTCAAAGATAATAACTTTTCATCAAACACACAACATGTACACGTGAAACCTTTCAGAGAAATTTTCTAATAACATAGTTACCGTTCGATCACTCAGTTTGGCAATTTTTGCACCTCAATACTAAGCCAGTGTAACTGTCTCTTCTCGACTCATGCAAAACATTCCTTAGGCGATTCTTACACCTCAATACTAACGCAGTGTAACTGCACCTTCTCGACTCGCGTAAGACTTTCCCATCGGTGTTCTCGATCACTACAAGCTGCTATGAGTAATTACCTCTGAGTGCCATTCTCGTGCTGCGGCAAAAACTGTTTCCTACAGTTCTCCATCCTTAGGGACCTTCCCGCTTACACTTGGCATCATTCCACGTTGCTCATTCACGGAACGTTAACGCGCCAGACTTCCGCAATAGCTCGGCAGTCAACTCCACATCGGGGTGCACTTGGATGTCGGTAGGCTTTGGAGCAATCTGAACATAGTTGGGCATCACCCGGGTGCAGCAAGCATGTGACACGCAGAACTGGAACTTGCTCTCATGCCATGCACCATTTACCTGCCTTTTCCCCTGCACCACCACCCTTGGTGCGTCGGCTTCCAGCACAGGTTGCTTCACAGGTTTGCCTTCATCCTTGGTTCGTGTCTTCTGTGTGGCACACCCTTGACCGACGTTCAAGGCGGCAGCACATGACGCCTGACGACCCGAACCAGGCACCAGCATCCACTCACCCTGTTTCAGTCCAGTACCACCCGCACCCACCTCCGACGTACGAGGAGTGATCTTCACCTTCTCAAGTTCCTTCAGAATGTAATCCACTTCCTGGACGGTGAACCCAGCTTGGACGTAAAAGGCGTGCCCCGGAGAGAACTCCGCTTCCTTCAGCACAAAACATATATGCACGCACCAGTGCACCGCGCTGCTACGGCCATGCCTGCCCATCAAGTTCGTCCATGCCTTGCAGCTGCAAGAAACGCGTTGCTTTCGGACTTGGGACGCCCCTCTCTCTCCGAAGTGGATGTCCCGGGCAGCATCCAGGTACCCGAAGACCACCGTCTGCGAACTGCCTCCCTCCACCGCAACCGTGAAGGCCCTGTCCAAGACCCCGTTCACCACGTTGAACCTGGTCAGGCGTGGAGTGGGTGCTCCCACTTGCAGCACCTTCAGCTTTGTCTCTCCCAGAAAAAGCTCGGCTAGCATCTTTGCCTGGCCTTTCGTGGTTTTCAACCGGTAGGCAACCTCCGCCTGAGTGCCAACCGACATCCGTGAGCCCAACCGGTCCGTCGAGTGAATGTGTGCCTCCATCAAGTACTCCACCACCAACGTCTTGTCAACCCGGGAAGAAAGCTGCCACGACCGATCGGCGGTGGGGTTGTTGCGATCAGGATCGACTGACCACTCCCACGCACCGCTTTCCGGAATGCGACGCGCCATCCGAATGCAGGGCTCCGCGTCGGTCAAGTCCACGGTCAAGCGCCTCTTCTTCGGAAACGAGCGCCGTGTGTCCGGTCGATGGTTGCGATGCTCCGAGGTGTCCGGAGTTTTCTCCAAGTAAGTTTCCGCGAACTCCTGCAGAACATCATAGCTGAAGTGACGTCCCCGACGAGCCGCTTGACACTCCTCGCGACGTTCTTGGTAGAGAGCTCCGGTACGCCCATGTTCCCTAGCCTCATGACCACCAGCCAACATGAATTCCAACCTCCAAGATTGTTGGATGAAGCTGACAATAGTCACCGAGAAGAACTCGGACATGGTCACGATTTCTCCGAATACCTTTTTGTCACGTCCAATCAAAGGCTCGGCCAGGTTTGCACCCTTATTCTTGAAGAAGTGCATGCAGCGCTGGGCTTCACGCTCGTAGAAGGCAAGGAACTGGGTCAAGTTGTCTTCCACGTCCTTTCGTGACTGTTGCTCGATGAAAGTCACCAGGGCTTTACGACTATCCATGACCTGCTCATTCCCCTATATCGTTAGTGGCGAAGGGTTTAAAAGGGGGTTGGGGATAGTTTTAGGGCGTTACATTACCTTTCGAGGGGATAAAGCGTGTAGCCAGGTGTAGGTTAAGTTGATGAATTGCTCTTCCTCGAAATCGTCGGTCAGCCACTTGCAATGCACACCAACTGCCTTGGCCACATGAAGCTCGCAATCCTTCTCGATGCATTCGCCCTCTTCGTTCGTGATCCGAACCCCGCGACGTTCCTTCTCAGGAAGATGTTTGTTGAAGTGCAGCCGTGCTCCAGCCCACCCGCCTCCTCCGCTGTCCCGCACCAACATGAACGGACGAAACTCCGGTTTCCCTCCGTTGAACTCTTTTTGGCACGCGTGCTTGTCCAGGAATTTCCCCGAGACGTCTTCCTGGTGCCTCACGGAAATTACATGGTCACAACCAGCCCACATCTTTGCTTCGTCCTCCCCTCTTTCTCCACCGGGTAAAGGGAAGGTAGCCAGTTTCAGTATACCGATGCCGTGGATCACCGTGCACATCTGTCGAAGACATTTATTCTCTCTCAGAATAATTTGAGTAACAACGTGTTATTTCGAAACTTGGAGGTGAAAACAAACCATACCTGCTCAACTGCTGAACTCTTCACACAACTATGCCCCGCATCGGAGTAACATGCCGCGGTGTTGAAGGGAGGTTTGCCGATGCGCCGGTCCATCAGCAACATGATTTCAGCCGGACACCATGGAATGTCCAGAGGAGACATGAAGAACTTGAGGGGATGGCGGTCGAAGTGGAAGACTCTCAAGTTCTTCTTCTTCAACATGCGATCCAGTTCTCCCCACTCGATGTCCGCATCCTTCTGCATGGGGCGCTTCCCGGTGTTCGCCTTGGCTTTAAGGACTTCCTCTTTGACTGCGCGTTGGTCTTGAACCTCCCTCGCAACCTTGAAGACATCTTCCAGGGACCCTTCGTCGGACGAAAGCATTTTCTGGAAGGCTTCCATTGTCGCGGCAGCTTTCAGTTTTTCTCCACTAGCGTTCCCAAAAGTTGGCACGACTTTCGCAATCGCTTCCTGCGTGTCGGGTGAAAGAATTGCTTTTCCTTTTTTCTGCACAGGAGTGCAAGTGTGCACACCCTTGTGCTCGAAAAATAGCAGACACCCTGGCACGTCCTCCAGGTCGACACGTGCAGCGATGGCACGAGCGGAACAAGCAACGTACTCGGTAGGGGTTTGGCACTTGGGGCAAGCCGGACCATGCACCTGTAAAGCACGAAGTTTTTTTAGGAAGCTACCCAAGCTATCGGTGGAAACAAAGGTTTGTGTTTCACGAAAACAGAAATATATACCTTGTGCCCAAGGAAGTCGTCCTCGTTTTTACCGGTCGTGCGCGACATTCGCTTCACGAAGTGTTTGCCTCCAACTTGAAAGAACACACACTCCTCGTCTTTACAGACATATTCACCCAGGCAGTGCATTGAACGAGCCAGAACATTCTGTTTACCGTAAACGTCGCTCAGTCCCTTCCAAGTAGTCTTCCCAGCCTCCGACCAAGTTCGGTTGTTCACGAAGAAATCTAGTTGAAGTAAAGGTAGCCCTTTCCTCCCTCCAGTGAGCTCGCCTTTGAAGTGCGTACCGAAAAGTTTCGAGCCGTCAACGTCAAGTGGGACTTTAGAGGTGTGCGAAACTCCAACAGGCCAGATAATTTTCGTAGAAACATTGTTAGTACTAGCTGCGTCGTTTTTGAAAGGCTCCGAAGTACAACTTGCCTTTGAACTTTCGCCAGTGATTTTAAAGTCTTCAGAATCGGAGTCGCTGTCTGAGTCTGACTCGGACACGAGTTCAGGCATGATTTCTTCCTCTGGTTCCGAAAACTCGATAAAAATCTGGTAAAGGTGTTCTGGATTAATTGGCAACAAGTCAACACTTTCGAATATTTCGTCGGTGTTCATGTTCATCAAGGTGTAACTTTGTTCGTCAGGAATTTTGAAAACCTTTCGAAGCACCTGCCCAACCGCGTAAGGCTCGCCTTTTGCAAAAGAAACCGGAACTTCGGAGATGGTTTGTTCACCATCTTTGCGAAAGACGACGTTAAAAAATTGTTTTGACATCTTTTATCTACATATTTCCAGTTGCTAAACATGAAAACAGAAAGAATTAAGACAAAACAGCGACTCTAAGTCTTTATAGCGCACACAAAAATAATACACCACCAGCGTAAGTTTGGAAAAAAATTCATAAGTATAAAATATGTCAGTAAAAATATTTATTTGAAAAATAATAGCTAAAAAAAACCGAACTTAAAAAAAAAAGAATATATAAAGAAATTCAATTTCTTTATTTTAAAAAAAAATATTGTCTCACAGAACCTCGCGCCGTCACGCTCAGTAGCGTTGCGAAGAAGAGTTGCGTCGTAAGTTTTCTTCACTTAACTCTAAAAGCCTGAAAGTCTTTTGACTGAATATTTTCACGCTTTAACTTACTTTACGTTCTCAGTAAAAAAACTTCACCGTCTCCGAAAACATGCCTCCAAAGAACAAAAAGTCAGCAGCGGCTCCTCAACGAAGTAGCGTGCGCCACAATTACCAAGAGATCTTCGACTCGCATTTTGTCGAACTGAAACCAGAGGCAACTCTGGAAGAGTGTTGGTTCGGGGACAACCCACGAGGCGACGAGAACGACGGAGAGGCTGTTAAAGCATCTTACGCGCAGCACGGCAAGCTCCGGGATGAACCAGCGATGCTCTGGGCGGTGCTGCCCTCAAAGCGGCCGCCCCACTACGAGCACGTGCCCAAGCGGTAAGATTCCAAAGCTCTACTAACTGTGCTGTACTGTTTTACCTGATTAGCTTTCTTCTTTGCGCATTTCTCTGGCAAAACAAGACATCTCAGAGAGTTTTGACATTAATGTCAAAAGCTTTCTTCTTCGCGCATTTCTCTGGCAAAACATGACATCTCAGAGAGTTTTGACATTAATGTCAAAAGCTTTCTTCTTCGCGCATTTCTCAGGCAAAACAAGACAACTCAGAGAGTTTTAACATTAATGTCAAAACTTTTCTTCTTCGCGCATTTCTCAAGCAAAACAAGACATCTCAGAGAGTTTTGACATTAATGTCAAAAGCTTTCTTCTTTGCGCATTTCTCAGGTAAAACAAGACATCTCAGAGAGTTTTGACATTAATGTCAAAACTCTCTGAGATGTCTTGTTTTGCTAGAGAACTGCGCAAAGAAGTAAGCTTTTAACATTAATGTTAAAACTCTCTGAGTTGTCTTGTTTTGCCTGAGAAATGCGCGAAGAAGAAAGCTTTTGACATTAATGTCAAAACTCTCTGAGATGTCTTGTTTTACCTGAGAAATGCGCAAAGAAGAAAGCTTTTGACATTAATGTCAAAACTCTCTGAGTTGTCTTGTTTTGCTTGAGAAATGCGCGAAGAAGAAAGCTTTTGACATTAATGTCAAAACTCTTTAAGCGGTCATGTTTTGCCTGAGAAATTCACAAAGAAGAAAGCTTTTGACATTAATGTTAAAACGACTCGAGCTGACGAGTTTTGTTTGCAGGTCTGAAAGCGTTGAGTCCTCACAGAGTCTCAACTTTTTAGTAGACCCTTCTTCATCTTCAGAAGACGAGACAGTTCAACGCCCGATCCCACGTGGCTGGTACAACTGTGCGGACACGGCGACAGCAAAAAAGCGACGCAAAAACAAGGCTGATGCCAAACGCGATCTGAAGAAACGTAGGGAGAGTTGTCCTCTGTGGATGCTAGACTCGCAGTGGTAAATGGATGTTTAGCTCAAACATTAGAAAGTGTAAAAATATATAACATTTTATAGAATATTTTATACTGAAACCTTGCCTTGAAAAGCTGTTGTTTTCTTTTGAAAAAAGGTTTTGTGCCTTTCAGTTACAAGTACGTGTGTATTGACGGGCACGGACGACACGCATTCTACGCGCATGCCTTTGCGCACGGCTGCCAGCTTAGGCAGAAAGATGTGGAACCGGGTAATGGCATGTTCCTCACCCACAACGCCAACATCTTGGATGAGACTCTCACCCTTGATGAGATCACCACCTTGGCAGTCGCCAAGATCTCGGTTAACGACTCCGGGTCCAAGACCCGGACGTTTTTTCAAGACTACTCGATGTTCAAGTGAGATCCTTTTTACTTGAATTCTAAACCCTATTTTAAAATATTGCGAGTTTTGAGTTTGTTCGCATATTTTTCAGATGGAACATCTTGGCTTTTCAAAAAAGCACAAAGAAGAAAGTTAAATCAACGGACCTCTTGGCTCAGTACCAAAGTGATGAGTTCGATCAACGCTTTTTTACGAGGCTTCTCAAGATCGTGGAGTACCTCCAGGACAAGCTCAAGATCGAGGAGATCATCCGCCAGTGCAGCAACGCTCTTGGCAAAGGTTGTTGCTTGAACTTTGACTCCTTGTACAGCAACAAGGAGTTGGAGAGGCTCAACGCGGTCCAGCAAGTGCAAGTCTTCGAGGAGTGCTTGAAGAGCCTGCCTTTCGTTGAAAACACCCAGGGTGGAGGTGTTAGAAAGATCACTGACGCGAAGAAGTTGAAGGCCGTGGAGACAAGTCCGAAACCGACACGTGTGATTACATCTCCACGGTCCTTCACGGATTGCTGCACGGCGTTCTGGATGAGGTCCCTCACAATCGATCACATCAATTCCATGGGCGGGAAGGTAATGGACTCTGAGAAAGCGGCCCAATGGATGGAAAGCCTGAATCAGGGAAAGCTCGACCACGTTCTCTTGGGAGAGGTACGTAGAGCTCTGAAAACTTGTTCTTCTTTTATTTCACTCTTGAAAGATGTTTCTTAAAAAAACACCCCACACTTCTTTCAGGCTGACAATCTGAAGGCGCCATCAGCGGTGAATGCTGGCCGTCTGGCTGGAAAGGAGGACCTTTACATGAAGAAGGCCGTGAAGAGGTACATCGATCACTGCCGATGGAAGGAGGTCAGTGAGGTGTCGACAAAAGCCGAAGACGATGATGAGGTTGAAGTTGAGGTTGATGATGCGGGGGATGAAAGTGGTGAAGAGATGGAGGTGGATGACTTTGCCCTTTCTGAAGAAGAGGATGACGAACGGGACGCCCGACTCCAAAGGAAGCAGGAGCGTAAGAAAGTCGAGGAGTTCGAGGCCCGCGCGGAAAAACTTACCAGGGTGGAGAAGCGGAATGAAGAGTTCAAAGAAGAACGGTGAGTGCAACTGGGTGGAGTATTTCATGGTTACCCCTCACACATCTTGCTCACCTGTTTAAGGTCTCGCAGAAACAAGATGGACGAGTTAGCCGTTGAACTGGAAAAGAAGGAAGCCGAAGACCTGGAGGTGGAACAGAAGCTCCAAGCTAAGTTGGCGGAGAAGGCCGCAGAGTTACGTGCGGCGAAGTTGCAGAAGAAGGCCGAGGCGGAAGAGGTAGAGAAGGAAGAGGAGGAAGAGGTGCCGGAGCCACTCGATCTGTCTAACGTGTCCGTGGACAAGGTTTTGGCCACGGGCGGGCCCTTGCGCAACGGTACGGAGCCTGTTTTTGATGAGACACATGCTGAGGAACTCATGAGTTTCATCGCCTTGCGGTGGACTTCTCTTGAATATGAGAAGGATTACCCGGTGTACGTTGAAGTCAAGACAACAACTGACCTGAAGAAAGAGGCCAAAGGGGCGGGAAGAAAGAAGAAGCAGGCGGCGGAGCCGAAGGTTATGTTTCGCCTGCGCAAGCACAAGATGGCGGGAGCTGTGCAAGACCCGATCGTATTGACATCCCGTGCCATCATTGGTGCAGGTAAGCTCTTGTTCATGTGTGGCTTAATTGTTTGTTGTTGGCCAGACATTGCGGGGGCTGAAAAGAGTTGAGTTCATTGCAGGAATTCCATTGTTGACTTTGGTCCTGGGGACGTACGAGGAGATTGCAAAGGACTTGCATGCCAAGTTGATGGAGGGAGTCGGGATCGCGGCGGTCATCACGGATGTCCCATGGGGTGACGAGAAGGACACTGGGTACAACACGGAGGTTGAATGGGGTGCAGCATTGCAGGCAATCAGCACTGTATTTGATCTGAACGCGGCCCTGTCAGAGGACAGCAAGAAGCAGGACCTGGGCAAGGCGGATGGCGAGGCCATCGTGTTCGCAATGGGAGACATCACGGCATTGAACTGCATAAACCACGAGGCCTCAAAGAACCGTCTGAAGGTACACGGGATGCTTCGCTGTTAGTTTGAGGGTGTGCTTGAAGCCACGGGGACTGAAGTGGTATGTTTGCACAGGTATACAAGAACATGCCGGGGTTCGTGCTGTTGGATGGTGTACGCCAAAGTGAGGTACGGGGGAACACACCCACGGCTTCAGGGCACCTGTACACCACTCTGGCACGTTCCCTGAACAAGCCGAAGCTGGATTACAAGAAGGCGGTGCTGGCAAAGTTCGGCCCGGACTTGGAGGGTATAGCCGGTGTGCAGACCTTGACTAACTTTTTTTGCGGGAATGTCTTGGGCCCGTTGTCCTTGTTCGAGTACCAATCTTTGGAGGCGGTCCTTGAGAAGAACGTGAAGGAGTTCGGGGCGAAGGAGAACTGGACTTCCAAAAAGACCTCGGACATGGTGAAATATCTGTGTGAGATGGCAATGGAGCATTACCAGGAGTACGCGGCGCCGTTCCAGGCTTTGCACTCGACTGGTACATTCAAGCATAACTGCCAGATCACGGGATGTGCGGCTTTGAAGAGCAAGTGTAGCGAGGACGGCAAGACTTTGGTGGTGGGACAGAAGAGCGTCGAGCTTGGGGAGTATCTGGTGGAGAGGTACACGTCCTCTGCGGGTCAGGTGGTGATGGACCCTTTCATGGGCTCGGGCAGTGGGGGGATTGCGGCCCTACGAAAGGGCCGCTGCTTCCTAGGCTACGAACAGAAGCAGACCAACTATTTCTCGGCGGTTTTCCATCTCAGTTGCGCCCTGCAGAAGATGATTGAGGGCGATGAAGACTTTGTTCTTTTCAAGTATGAGATTCCTTAGGCCCTCCATAGATATTTGTCATTGTGTAAGCGGGAAGGTCCCAAAGGATGAAGAGCTGCAGAGTGTAGTTTTTGCCGCGGCACAAGTGTGACAATGGCCGAAAGATGAAGAAGTAGACTGATAATTACAGAAGTTCGAAAGGAAGGTCTTACGCGAGTCGAGAAGGGGCGGTACCACCGTGCTAGTATTGAGGTGTAAGAATAGCCTACGGAAAGTTTTGCGCGAGTCGAGAAGGTGTAGCTTTGCTGCGTTAGTATTGAGGTGCAAAAATTGCCAACTGGACAAATCTGTAAAGTATAAGTATGTTGTTAAACGGCCCATTTAGAACCCTGTATTTACATAGAAACCTATATGCGGTGCGCGTATCGTAGACGGAGAGTAAAATACGGAGCAAATAAGAGCAACCGCGTGCCGTTAACTAAATTACCTCGTAAACACGGACTCTAAATACTAAGAGTTTCACCTCGTTGTATTCATGGGTCCCTCGTAGTGGTGACGAAATTTTTACAAATATTGTTTTGGCAAACTCGGGTCCTCGGGACCCCGTAACCTCGGCACTTGCGTTTGGTGGAAATAATATCGTACATCAAACCCTAAGGCTGTTAGCGAGGTGCTTATAGCCTCTAGGGTAAGAACAGGCTGCAGTTCTTTCGGATAGTTCTTCAACTCCAGAGCTTCCTTCCGCCATTCCTCTCCCAGTTTTGGATCCAGTAACCGCAAAATCTGCAAGCAAGACACGTTGGACACATGTAAGGGGGGCGACACGATTGTCACGCGTGGGTGAGAACTGAAGCTAGCGCCAAAGCTTGACAATCGTATACGATTGTCACGCGTGGGTGAGAACTGAAGCTAGCGCCAAAGCTTGGCAATCGTATACGATTGTCACGCGTGGGTGAGAACTGAAGCTAGCGCCAAAGCTTGACAATCGTATACGATTGTCAAGCGTGAGTCAGGGGCGAAGCTAGCGCCAAAGCTTGACAATCGTATACGATTGTCACGCGTGGGTGAGAACTGAAGCTTGACAATCGTATACGATTGTCACGCGTGGGTGAGGACACATGAGAGAGCGCGGAAGTTTCATACCTTTTGCGCATCCCGCTCGCGCGATTGGAGGAGGGCAACTTTTGCCGAACGATCCTGAATCCTGGAAATCTCGTTCGAGTAGGCCGCCGCGGTCGTATCGCTCAGATTGTTCCGATACCAAGCGTTACTCTTGGCACTAGCTTGCCTTACCGGGAATTGTGTAAAATGCGCCAGTTGTTCTTCCGAGGCGTCGGCAATATTCAACAGCAAAATCCATTTATCGTGTTCGTGAGAGTCAACAAGACTTTCTGTTTGGTCGGTGTTCGTCAGTGTCCCGATAAGGCTCTGCGCAAACCGAAACTTGTAAAAATCTCATTCATGTACACACGGTATTTTATTGAAACGATGAAACAAACGATATCATACAAGGATTGCTTACCAAAACACAAAGAGGTGTTTCTTTCTTCAGAATTATAATCGTTGTGGCCAACCCCTCCAGAGAGGACCTATTATTGGTCTCGGTACCGTTCCAGAATGCTTTACGTTTCCTTGCGTCCAGGACAAGGTCAAGCCAGGCGTCATAGCGATGCTGGCCATCCACCACGACAAGCTGCATTCGCATGAACTTCTTCTTCACCCACCTCTTGTAGTCGTCAGGATCATTATCGAATAGGCTGAGATAGTCTTTTTCCAGATTGCTCACCATTTTATCGAAGTTGATTAATTCCTCAGGAGCCACCGCATCCGCCGCTGCAAGCAACCGAAATGAACTCAGGTCTGACAATCGTATACGATTGTCAAGCTTTGTAGGAAAGTCCCGAACCCTTGCATAATGCTAGTGCTGACAAGCAATGCCTCACCGGGATAAAACTTGGACATGAGCATTTGCCTATACTCTTCGTCCGTGTAATAGTGTCCAGTCCACCACGCGATGACATGTGATTTGTCCACCTCCCATCGCTCCATGATGACCTTCTTCTGCTTCTCTATTCCCTCTTGTGAAGTCGCGCGGGTAAACGAAAGTTGGTTTGCGTCCCCCTCAACATCAGCAGGATGTAACAGCAAGCCAAGAGGGGCAACTAATGGAAGCTTTTTGTCTTCTCGAGAATTATGCTGGGGACGATAAGTCCATTCTGAGATCACTTTTTTGATATTCAGCGGTCCTGGGAATACGTAGTCTTGCCTGTTGTCGCACCAGTGGTCCCAGATATCGCTGCCTTACCCTTCGTGTCACGAGCACGCTTTCGCGGTGGTGCACTCCCCGAAGCCTCGGGTGCAGGAGCTGACGCTGCCTCTGGCGCTGCCTCTGGCGCAGCATCTGCATCAGCTTTTCTCTTACCTAGCATTCTTTTAAGAGTGTTAGCAGTTTTAGTTGCGTTCTGATTCTTCAGTAATGCAACAGCTGTATCAACTATCTCCCCACCATCTCCACCTTCCACAAGGGCCAGAATTCCTGTCTCGAGGTTTTGCTTCTCCTTCTGTTTATTTGTAGCGGCATACTCGAGCATTAGCGCAACGACTTGCTCAGCTGGTTGCTGAGCTGGTTGCTGAGCTGGTTGCTGAGCTGGTTTCGGCGCACCAACTTTAATAGTCAGCCTTTGCGATTTAGCTGTAGCTTGAGGATCACTTGCGACTGGAGTGGCATCTCCACTTGCGACTGGAGTGGCATCTCCTGCGGTACCTGGAGCAACACCAGCGGCGGGTAACTCATTTGAACCACCTTCACCGGATGCCATAGATCCGCTCTGAGAGGCCTGTGCACCTCCGGAGGCCATACGCTGTAAATCTCTAATTGTGCCTCCGAATTTCTTTCGAGCGGTTTGTTTTGTACGAGCCATGCAATAATGAAATAAATGACACCCCGACATGCATTTATAGGGCTGCAGGTACGCACCTCCCTCACGCCCGGCAGCCACAGCCTGTGCCTTAGCAGTGGGCTTTCTGACTCTTGATAATCTCCCTGTAGACATCTGTAAAATTATGAATTATTTTAATATTTTCCTAGTATATATAGATAAAAAATCTATAAATATATCTACTACAATACTCACGTGTGACAATCGTATACGATTGTCAAGCTTCGACCGTACGGTTAATCATATTCAGATGTGCACGAGTAGTGACAAACTCTTCGCGAATATCCAGGCAGGGTTATACGACATGCAATAGGATACACGATCTCGGCGCTAAGTTCGGCTCTCTCTCACGTGTGACAATCGTATACGATTGTCAAGCTTCGACCGTACGGTTAATCATATTCAGATGTGCACGAGTAGTGACAAACTCTTCGCGAATATCCAGGCAGGGTTATACGACATGGAATAGGATACACGATCTCGGCGCTAAGTTCGGCTCTCTCTCACGTGTGACAATCGTATACGATTGTCAAGCTGAAACCGTATGGTTAATCATATTCGAATGTGGACGAGAGTGCTAATACATGCAATGGTATACAAAATGTTTTGAATAACGTATATGAAAATGCATACACTGTAAAATATATAAGATGCCATCACAGATTTACGTTTGTATTCTAGCTAAGCAACTAGAGATCGAAGTTGTCCGGAATTCCAGGATAATACGACAGTATTTTGCGAACTTCTGAGGATAGCAGAGATGGCTCGTGAAGGTATCCCACACTCGTAATGATCGGAATTTCGAATATCTCGGAGTACAGCCAAAGGAAATGCTTGCATGGAGCAGGTCGGGTCCTCGCCATTTCTCGAAAACACGGACACGAACAACGGTATTCTCGTCCAAACTCCAAGAGGTATTCACGGCCATCGGAATCAGGGTGACAAACTCGGAAGTTATAGACGGTTGCACCACCAGGAACACATTTCCGGATTTGAGTCAGTGCAAGGTTATCGGTCTTAACCATGCTGTGGAGCGCGGTATAGAAATTCGCTATCTTCTTCGTCAAGAAACCCTTGCCACTCGCTTTCACCTTAACACCGTTGCGAAGTCTCTCCTCCACGTCCATCTCCGAATTCTCCGATCTCACCGCGAAAGATTGCAGTAGGCCCTTACCGTGCTTGGCAGCCCATTGGGAAACGGCTTGCATGCCCTCATCCTGTCGACGACCTCGCACGAGATTCTGGTCCACTGCCTTATCAATCACTTTCATTTTCCTCGCGATGTCTGGTAGCTGGCTAGGGTCAAAAGAAGAATCTTTTGGAAAGACGATTTCCGAGAGTAAAGTCCTTTTCACGTCGCAAACGTTTCGCACTCCACCGGTATTTAGAACCTCCGCAGCCCTAGCCTTAGCCGTTTTCATCTCATTCACGCTGGGGTTGTCGGTGGACAATACCACATGGTTGTGCGCATCGGCGCCGGTATACAGGACGAGGATATTCCCATCGGAGTCAGGTTCGGTGGTTACCAAAAACGGACAACTGCCAGAATGAAGCGGCTCGGCGTTGCAATGGGCACAAGCCAGATTGCGGTTTTTAAAGGTACCGGTGAAGTCGGAATGGTTCTGGTCACCCGTTTGACGATATACGATACATGCAACGTTCTTACAGGTTAAAGCCCCACCACATCGCGTAGTTCTACTGAGTCGGCCTCTGATACGTTTTTTGTCGGACGAGCGCAGCCAGGTCTGCGGATCGTATTTTAAGAAATCTCTCCAAGGAGACAAAACTCCGGCACGTGGCTTGTAAACTACCCCCGGAAGAAGAGGCACTGGTAGTTCGTCGACAAGCTCTTCAGGCTGAACTGGCGCTACGTCTTGGGACAAATCAACGTGCTGCGAAAAATCAATCGGAATAGTTGGTCCGTTGTAGGCTGCATATTCCGATTTGACCTTGTGCTTGAGCTTTGGTTCTAGTCCCGCGCTGGAGGATTTCGTAGATTCATACGAGTCTTTTGGAGGTGGGGGCGATTCGGTTAAGTCACAAACAACATGTTCTTGCTTTATTTCAGGGCGAGGCGGAGAAGCTGATGCTTGGGAAGATTCGTGGGTGGCTGTTTCGAGATTCGCACAACCGGTCTTCACGTCACTCGTAGATCCGGGGGTTGAGCTGACACCACCGATCACAAGTACGACAGCTCCGTCAGGGAACACGGTACCGAGCTCGACAGTTTGCACATTTTCTGTGCTGCGCATGTGAAGAAGCATCGGGGTATCGGTAAGGGTTGGAAACAAGGCCTGTAGTAACTGAAGAGAGATTGGCACCGCATGCGGGACATCCAAAGCATGGTTACCGTATCGTAGGGAAGTCGGCATGGTATCCTAAGGTACCATGAGAAATGAAATATTTTATGAAAGGAATACTCTATATAGACATGGGTTCAGTGTAAGTTTTGAAGAACGAAGCATTGCAGTTAATCGCTTGGGAAACAGTTCTGACAATCGTATACGATTGTCAGAACCGTCTGGAATATTAATGTTATAAGACCTTAAGTATGAAGAAAAAAAATAAAATTTTCTTAAGTATGTGAAAACGCAGGCGTCGACGCGGACCGACGCGTTACCCTCCTTAAGTATGGGCTTAAGTATGGGAGCCCTAATTTTCAAAATCTTAGAATGTTAAGAATGTTTGGTCCGTCCGTCCGTCCGTCCAAAAATTGGTCCGTCCAGTTGGACGGAATCTTGGACGGACGAGTTTTTGGACGGACGGACGAGTTTTTGGACGGACGGACGAGTTTTTGGACGCGTCACTGGACCAATATCACCTCTCTCCGTGACGACGCTCTAGACGTGCCACCACCGCCGGCACCGCCCTCCGCTCCGCAGTCGGTGGTGTCCGACGAGGGGATGTACCCCGTCAGCGCGCTACACGCGCACGAGCCACACGCGACCTTCCAGGACAGGTTCGCGTTCAACTTGGACATCGCGGGACCGGAGCCGACCCTTGCAATGCACCACATGGGCCCCGTCGCGCCCGTGGACTCCGTCTCCGTGACGACAGGCGGCTCCGGTGGTGACGGCGAGTGTCTTCCGCCACGGCGACAGGCTTTGGGATGCGGCAGGCCGCCGATGGGTTTCGGGTTCTCTGCCCTCACATCTCTCGCAGTCTGCCTACTGTTTGTTGTTTGTGCAGCTGCCGCGCCTTCACGTGATCGCTCCGCGCCAACATCTTCAGCAACATGGCGCATCGGCGACGAGGTCGGTGGTGCTGGTGTGCTAACGCCCACAGCCATCCCGCCGGACCTCTACTGGCGGCCGGAGGGCTGGTACCACACCTGGTACCGGACTACGTACGGGTACGGGTGGACGTGGCTCCCGGGCCCCCTGCAGACACCTGAGGCAGCTCCGATCGTTACCGGGCCGCCCTCGCCGGGTGGTGCTCCACCGTCACCGGACTACGAGCCACCCGCCTGGGGCGGTGGGACCGGGGATGAGCTTTCTTCCTCAAATCGGCACCGGACCGGACTGGTTGCACCCGGTGTAACTGCCTGCAACGACATCGGCACATCTTCAATTCCCTCAATTTGCTCTACGCATGATTTGACAAACAGTGGTACCAGCTCTCCTGGGCACTGTAACAGTGACACCGGCTCTCCCGGGCACTTTCGACGTGGCTAGAGTTGACGGGATTGAGATTAGCCTGCCTCCAGACTGTTGTACTGCTGGTTCAGGTTGCCCCAAGATGGGCTTAGTTTAGGGTTTTAACTGTATCCGTATTCTGCAGTATGCCTCACTATCTGCTAATTTCAGGAGTTACCCTGCCAGAAGGGACAGGTTCTCCTATAGGATGCTTATTTCCACCGAAGCTGAGTAGGTGTTTGTTTCAGTTCCGTGACCACCTAGTTTGCCAGTCACCACCCTAGGTGGTGTGCTGGAAGTGACGCCCCGACTGTCACTCCTATAGTTAGGGTGTATGACTGTCACCGGTCCCGGAACCCTAGACCCCGAACATATAACGGGAAGACTCGGTATTCTCCTGTTCCGTTTATCTATTCTGATTACCGCACTCCGAATATACAGTCAAGCTGATATATTCAGCAGCTCCTCTCCGCTGCTGGGCATTACCATTTTTCCGCTACCACACCCAACCGCGCGACTGCGTACCACCTCCCCTCTGGCTTTTCAGAGTATTATGGGCATGTTGACCCGAGCGAAGAAGTCCCTAGACCGGGACAGTGACATCGACGCCTCACTGAGGCTATTAGACGGGGTTCGGAACAGTCCGACGGTGCGTGCGCCAACTGTTCCGACCCCCGCTCCGACTTCCAACGAGGATGCAGACGTGGCGACCAGGAAGTACTTGCAGGAGCAGCGCAGGCTGGTCGACGACATCTACAAGGCGCGTCTTCACCGCCAGTGGGCCAAGGGTATCCGCGAGGATGTCCTTGGTGACAAGAAGCACCACTTCAGGGGTACGGACGACGCTGGCCTCCTTTCCGAGCTGGTGGTGCAGCTGCGTACGGAGTTTCATTCGGCTGGGCTGGAGCTGGCATCCTTTGACCTCGACGACCCTCTGGCTCGTGTGGTGACCAAGGTCAACGGCTTGCTCTACGACGTTCTGGCTCTGGTTATCGAGAAGCAAAGCAACGCCTACGTCTGGTTGACTGGCACCGACGCCTCGTCTGACCGTGATGGACGGCGAGCTTTGGTGGACATCATCAAGGGCTGTGTGCCGGTGGCGCTACGTGAGTCGCACCAGGAGGAGCACGCCGCGTTGCGTTATCCCGCAGACACTGACCCGCAGCCCATCTTGGCTCGGGAACAGCGTGTGGTGCGGGATAACAAAGCTACGGACTGGACACCCACCGAGGAGACCAGGAAGCTCTCCCTGTACAACCGGCTAGACCCGGTGTTTTACACCGCGGTCAAGGTGCGGTATCCTCTCGCGGCCGATCTCGCGCATGTCTCCTTGGCGTCTCTCCGCTCCCTTGTGGTAGAGATCTTTCAGGCTTGGGCGCAGACGGAGACGGGGAAGGCGGTTTCGGGCAAGAGCGGCGTCTCTGCACAGCTCTCCAGCACGGAGTACGGCGCTCTCCTCGACAAGATCAACGAGCTTCAGGCCTTGCTGCGGCAGCAGCTCGGGACGGACGCGCCACCGGCGCAGCAGCAGCGGCAGCAGCTGCAGCGCGGTGCGCGGCGGGGATTCCGTGTCGGCACGCACCCATTGCCTGCGGTCGGTTTCGACCGTGACGACCAAAAGGCGAAGCCCTTTTGCGGAAGGTGCAAGAAGGCGGGAAAAGGTGAGCAGTACCACTTTTACCGCGACTGTCCCTTGGGTGGGCGTCAGCATCCCCCACACTCGGCTGCAGCATTCTGCACTCCCATCGACGAGGAGGACGCGGAGGGGGTGCGGGTTTTAGCCATGTGCGCCCTGTTCCAGCAGGCGGCAGACGATGGGGCGGAGGCCTTTGCCAGTGCGGCCTCCACGTACGGGCCGCCTGCGGTGCTCTGTGCGGGTGCGGTGGGCGGGATCGACGTGTCCACCTATGGCTTCACGGTAGAGCCGCAGCAGCCTGCTGACGAGCCCGCAGGTGATGACATTCATCAGCGGCTGGACGATCTCGCCGCGGAGGTCCATGCCGCGGCGAACTGCAAGGTGCACTACACCCACGCATCCTTCCCACCACGGGCGGTTCTCGAGCCGCATGCATCGGCTCTGGTGTGCGGCCCCGCGGCAGCGGGGAACATGCCGGAGGAGCAGGTTCCGGCAGGTGGTGCGGCGGCATCGGCATCCGCCGCGCCGGCCCCTGCTATACCTGTCTCGCAGGAGGAAGATGTGAAGCCCGTGCCGCTTCAATCGGCGCGAGTGACTGCCACGACGGACGGTGAGTTCACTGGGTTCGTTCAGACCGTCAACCACGCCGCCATCGCGCCGGTTGACCTCACCGGCTACGACACCGACGACTACGAGGACCTTGCCGACGGCAGCTTCCGGCTGAAGCCGCGGGGCTCGCCTCCGTCGGCCAATCATGTGTCCGGACCACCCGTGGACAACCAGCGAGCCTACGGTTGTGGGAAGCCGCCCTGGGGCTTTCCTACCACGGTTGGGCCGTGGGGAATTCCTTTCATCCGTTCCCTCATTCTTTGCATCTCGATCATGGGGGTGGCTGCCGTGCCCGACGCTCAGTCGGCTGCGGGATTGCCTTCGCCTGGTGGTGATCTCGATTGGGAGACTCCGTCAATTTTCTCCACGAATGAATTTGTTGAATCAGTGATCCCGGCTCAGGGTTTCTTTGTGGCTGACAATGTGCCACCGCTTGAGCCGCCTGAGCCCCCCTGACCTCTTTCAGGACCTTGCTCAGGCAGATTTGGGCTTTGACATGGCTCACTACTACGGTATGGCTTTGCATGAGACCGGTCCACTCGTGATGTGGAGCACTACTATGGTGCTGGCTTTTTCACATCTTACTACGGCATGGACTTCCGTGAAGCCGCCACTGGCTACTTTGGTGCTGTCGATTGACTTCTTGTTCACTCTGGATGCACACCAACATGGTGGTGTGCGGAACTCCGGTGACTTCAACAATTTTTCTGGTTTATGGTTTTGCTTTTGACATCCACAAGTTATGTTCTGGCTTGCTAGCTCGGTGCTTTTCAGTTGTTTAGCGGGTGCACAATGCCCGTAGGTTTCTGCACCTGTGCTAGCTAGAGGGTTTCCAATTTGTGTTTTAGAATTGCACAGTTGGATTAGCAGTTAGGTCTGTCAACCTGGCTCCTGCCCTGACTTATCTTACATTATCTGACTCTCCTAGACAGTCACCACCCACAGTGCTGGGGTGGTGTGCTGAAATCTGTATAGGCAGCCCTGACCGGGGAAATGAGATCGAGCTGTCCGACGGCTGCGAGACGCTGCTTGCACAAAAAAAAATTAAATAAATTTCAGGCGATAAAATGGGTAAAGGGAAGATATTATTGAAATTTGACGCAGGAATTTTGTGTTAAAGCGCGCTTTCACGATATGGGGGGGCGAAAGCCGGCATCGCGCGGACTAGCGACCAGTCCGCAACACGAAGCTGCGGAAATGAGCTTGGAGTTGCTCATCAGCACGGCTCAGGCTGCGCTGAGAGCCCAACGGCTTGCACGAAGGCAAGGAGCACCCCTGCCTGAGTGCATCGGTGACGACGAGACCATCGCGCTCACGCCTCAGCAGAATCTGACATACTTGGCTCTGCACGCCACTCGTGCAGTGGCGACGGCAGCAACGGTTTGCTTTCCCGCATTTCAGCGGGCTAGCAAAACCGTGACGGGCTTGGCGACTACATCGACTTTTCCGCCTCCTCCATCCGCGCAAGGCACCGCCCACACGCAGGGGCCCAGCGCCAGAACGCAACGACGCAGCTCGCAGAGGCATAAGGCGAGGGGAAGAGCTGAGGAGCGGAACCATCCGCCAGCAGCTACGGGTTTTTTCACGACCAGCTCCCCTATGCCAACCGTGGTGCCAGGCGGTAAATTCACGTTTGGTAAAGTCTCTGGGCAAGTGCAGCCCACAGACTTCAGTCTGGCTGCGCCGCCATCTGGCAGCGGAGCAGTCAGCGACTTCAGCAGTTTCAGCGACGTCGTGCGGACATCGACAGCAGAGCAACCGCCCTCTCCTGGTGAGAAGCGCAGTGGAAAGCCGCCATCGGTGCCGCCAAGACCGCCGCGAATCAGCAAAAAGGGGAAGGCAGCAGAGCAGCCTGGTAGCCATGAGGACGAGGACATTGCCGACCTCGAGTACGAGGACCCTTGGCACGAGGCGGACGGCTTGGACACTGACGTGCACGACTCGTGCATTTAGGATCCAACGCCGATGCGTAAGCACGTCTAAGAAGACGTCGGTAAGATGTCGGGGAGATGTCTTCTGCGTGTCTTCCGCGCGCCTTCTGAACGTCTTCTGAGTGTCTTCCGCAACTCTTCTGATATATGGGCTGCATATCGGCTGATATATCGGCTGATATATCGGCTGGTATATAGGGTGCATATCGGTTGATATATGGGCTGATGTATGGGATGCATGTCGGCTGATATACAGGGTGCATATCGGCTGATATATCGGCTGCATATCGACCGATGAAACTAACGTAGAGCAAAATGACAGTAGCAGAATCTGAAATCAAGCATTCCAAAACTGAAATCTGAAATCCACCGTAGAGCAAAATCAGCCAAAACTGAAAATCGGAAATCTAATGTGGAGCAAAATGACACATATTAAAATCTGAAGTTGGTTTGTAAAATCTGAAATCAAGCATTCAAAAAACTGAAATCTGAAATCTAACGTAGAGCAAAATCAGCCAAAATTGAAATTTGGAAAATCTAACATAGAGCAAAATGACAAATGCAAAAGTCTGAAATCGAGCATTCCAAAAACTGAAAACTGACATCCAACATAGAGCAAAATTAGCCAAAACTGAAAATCGGAAATCTAACGTAGAGCAAAATGACAAATGTGAGAAATATGAAAGCAAGCATTCCAACAACTGAAATCAGAAAACTAACGTAGAGCAAAATGACATATGTAAAATTGCACTTTCGCATTTTCCCTTCAATTTCAACAAATGCAACAATCTTGATTATTGCTAATTAATTACAAATGCAACCGACTCCGGCCCTTGTGGTCACGGCAGGGATCGAGCGTATTCGCAAGAAAACAGGATGTCGAGGAATTCATATATCAAGGATTTGACATATTGTTGATATATAAATGTAGATTCCGCGGTTGGTGTGGATGCCGTGAATGATGGCACTGCGTCGGTGGCTGCTAATGTAATGGGTGATGCCAGTGGGGCTTTCCTGGGCGACATCGAGACGCCTATCTTGACACAAGAGGAGGTCATGACAAACATCGACCAGCTGCTTCACTCACCACTCCTTCATGACTGCACTGGCATCTTGAATCAGCTGAAGGAAAAGGTGTTGTCGAGAACGACATCTGGGGTGGTGCTGGATGACCCGCATGTCATGGATGGTACTATGATCACAGAACTCGCTGGGCAAACCTCGTACGAGATGGCCAATGCTCATTCCGATTCTGAATCAAGTCTTTCCATCGAGCTATCCTGTTCCGAAGCTTCAGACGAATCCGATTCCAGCTTTGAGGGGGAGGAAGCAACCTGTGCCGATGTGGATATGGGGAGCCATTTGCCTGATGTGGATTTAGAGGCTCTAGGCGGCGCAATGGATGTGGAGTTGCGGAAGATCAAAAAGCATTCACTTGATGGGTACGTTCAAGAGATCGGGCGAGCGGGTAGAGATGGAAATGATAGCACATGTTTGTTGCTATACTCGGCACAAGATTTTAATAAGCTTGCTTCGTCCCTTACTAACTAACGCACAAACGCAAGATGTGGGTCATGAACGCTAGAAAATCATGAAGGAATATTGTGATGAGAAAGAGATATGCCGCCACAAGAAGATAGCGATGTATTTTGGAGATGCGAACGTCGGAAAGGCGAGTTGCAGTAGCAAGTGCGACATTTGTAGGGCAAGGGAACGTACGACTTCAAATAAAAGGAGAAAGACAGAGCCGGTAGTACCGATCACGGCGCGTAGCCGAAGTAAGAAGGCTAGAAAAAGTATGTAACTCGTTGAAGTGAACATCATCAATATCTATATAATTGTATACGATCGACATGTTGGGTGAAATGGATATACGTGGCAACATATTAGCGTAGCATAGTTGATTCCGAAAGTGGGAGTGTTTGACTCGACTAGGGAGGCGAGATATTTCATATGCCTAGAGATGAAATTTAAGGTAACCATGTGCATACGGGAGATGGGGGTGAAAATCCAGTTTGGAATGATGGTTAGATGATCGAAAATAGAGGATCCATTGAAAAGTTATGCACTTTGTAAGATTTACAGTTTTGCTGTCTGCCAGTGTTTACTGTAAAAATCCTATTACCAGTGTTTGTGAAGAGCCGAATGACTTTTTGACCCCGCTCCAAGCAGAACTTCTGCTTGTCTAAACATATTCTCGGCCCTGTAAAGTTTTTAAAGCATTCGGAGAACCTCTTTTTTTGGCCTCACGCGAAAAGTACTACCAGAGCCTCCGGTGTAATACAGAAAAATAAAAAAGCCTTAAAAAAGTGAAAAAAAAATCGCGTCCGGAGGCTCGTGGTCTCAGCCAGAGTAGGGCGCTGGGAACTCGTCTAACTTTTCTGATGACACATGATGACTGCATGTCACGGCTGCGGCTGCGGCTGCGTCTATCGCGTGAGAGACAGCGACACAGTGACCGCAATGAACGTCGCCGGCAGCAGACGGTGAACACATCGACATCGCGGACACCATTGCCGCTGCCGATGCCGTTGCGTGACTGCTTACTGTTATTACAGTGACACTCGTTCTTCGTTGACCCATCCCAATCCGCAATTGCATCGTGAAATTCTTCAGCTACGCAATTTCTTCAACGTTCCTCCGCCTCATGGGGCGAACGGTGCTGTGACTGCTGTGATACACGCAGGGATTTCCAAAGTGCTCGGCTACTTTTATTTTTCATTTCGCTTATCATAATGTGTAAACTTAGGATACTATGTGTGCGCAGGTCATGTCGCAGGTATCCGATGGCGAGGAGGGACGCGCGCTCTTGAGATGTGGAAGTCGAGGTTGGCGTATGCCAACCTTGCTTGGGATGAAACCCAACCATATCGAACGTATGGTATTAAGATATACATATTTCACGTTTGCATTCTTGGCATCTATGCAAAGTATGAGAAGCATTGAGTGAGCATAAGTCTTAGGCTGTTTTGGTTTTTGGTTCATGGCGCATTCGTGACCTCTTGGGGTGTGGAAGTCGAGGTTGGTTTATAACCAACCTTGCTTGGGATGAAACCCAACCACAACGGATTATCTTATCGCACCTATCGTAGTTAAGTAATATACATTACAAGTTTGAAGGGCTTTCGAGAACGGTAAGGCGATGGCTGATTTTGTTTTTTGGGGTCGTAATACATCAAGGAAAACAAAATCAGCCTACGAACTTGTCCTAACCGTTTGAGGCTCAAACCTTACAGGTTCATTGAGAAAAATGTACCGATGAGATAAGTTCGATGTGGTTGGGTTTCATCCCAAGCAAGGTTGGTTTTAACCAACCTCGACTTCCACACCCCAAGAGGTCACGAATGCGCCATGAACCAAAAACCAAAACAGCCTAAGACTTATGTCCACTCAATGCTCCTCAAACTTTGCATAGATGCCAAGAATGCAAACGTGAAATATGTACGATAAGTTCGATATGGTTGGATGGGTTTCATCCCAAGCAAGGTTGGCATACGCCAACCTCGACTTCCACATCTCAAGAGCGCGCGTCCCTCCTCGCCATCGGATACCTGCGACATGACCTGCGCACACATAGTATCCTAATTTTACACATTATGATAAGCGAAATGAAAAATAAAAGTAGCCGAGCACTTTGGAAATCCCTGCGTGTATCACAGCAGTCACAGCACCGTTCGCCCCATGAGGCGGAGGAACGTTGAAGAAATTGCGTAGCTCTAGCTGAAGAATTTCACGATGCAATTGCGGATTGGGATGGGTCAACGAAGAACGAGTTGTAACAAACGCCGGCTTCCCATGGTACCGTGCCGGGTTTGTCCAGCTGGTGACAGGCGTGACAGATATGACAAGTATGACAGGCCTCGCGTAAGATGATTGCTCGAGAAGTGTAGACCTGCCAGAGAAGATATGGCCATTATCGGGTGACCAAGAAGTGATAAGACGATATGACAGTTACTACTTTGCCACTGACGTGTCAGTCAGAATGTGGTAAACGGTAACATTGTTAAAGCTGGCATGGAATAGTGACTTTCCATTGGCTAGATGAAGATTTCAGGGCGGAAGCCTGTTACAGTTTTGGGAGATGTAACAGAGAATTGAGATATAAGTAACCTCTGACCACAGGTCAAGGCTAGTGGACTCATTATTGTTTTGCCTTCCCAAGTGCTAGGTGGCTGTTCGCGTGCCAGTGCTAGACCGCTAAAACAGTTCTGCTCACAGTTTTGTACAATAATTCGTACTTTTGGATATTATACCGATCTTTTGATGAATATATTTTACTGCTGTTTTTACTCTTTTACAAAACAATAATGTCCTGCGCGGAGCGGCTTTTTATTTCAGTGCTAATTCGGAAGTAGAGACCCTCTGGCGAGAAGACAACAGCAGTTTGTGATAGCGGATTCGGAAGTCAGGCGACTCCAGGGGCACCCAAGGTGCACTGGCGGACCCTTCTTCTTTTCTGTACTTGGTGGTACTTGCACGGAAAAAGGGTACCAGTGGCGGCGGCAGCGGATCAGCACTGAATTTACTGCTTAATGAGCGGCCTTTTATTATCCTGCAATATGCCCAGCTTTACCACCTCGTTCTACAGTGAATCCAGGGACACCCCTGGTGTACTGGCCTAACTGTAGACAAGTTTGCTTCACTGATAAGCTAATCAGCACGGCATCAGCTTGGGCGGCGGCAGCAACAGAGCAGATCAGCAGTGAATGACCACCTTAATGAGCGGCTATTTTCCTGCGGTCCCTCTAGTGGACCACCTTGTCTGAAGTGAATCCAGGGACACCCCTGGTGTACTGGCCTAACCGGAAGGCAAGTGTGTGACCTAGAAGCTAATTAGCAGCGGCATCTGCCTGGGCTGACTAATTAGAAGTGGATTAGCAGTGAGTTATTACCTGTATGAGTGGCCTCACACCTTACGGCTTCCCTGACGGTGCCACCCTGTCTGACGGCTAATCCAGGGACACCCCTGGTGTACTGGCCTAAGCCTGAAGCAGGGGTGTGCTCACAAGAGAATTGGCAGCGGCATCAGCCCTAAAGGCAGTAACTGGGTCAGCTTCATATATATTATCTACTGTTCTGGCAGAGATATCTGGTGAATTCAGACTTGATTTGAGTACCGGCTCAGCCTGGAGTGTTGCTGGTTATTTTTGGAACACCTGAAGATGTTTGCTAAAACTCTCTTAGCTCTCCTGCGGTACCTGGCAACTGGTGAGGCCCTTATGACACCGGTCACCTTCTTAATGAGCAGTGGTGTTGCGAAACACTTCTCCGAACGCGGTCAACGCATGCAACCCTCCGAAAAAATTCCAGCCGCCTTTATTGTTTTATTATTGCGATAACTTTTATGATAATGAGTGGCAATTTTTTCGTTCATATGGTTTTATTACTGCATTTCTCAGGTGTATTTTGATACGCGTTATGCGACAAGCAGCGTTCAGTATGGCCAAGAAGCCTAGTCGGAAAAATCAGCCGTCGGAACCGCTTTTTGTGAGTCTCGAGATACAATTGCGTCAGGTGTTAAGCAGCGCAGCCTCAGCCTTACACTTGCTGAAAATCTCGAAGGGGAACTATGCCACGCTTTCGAGTGACTCTGTCAGTTGTCGTGCAGTGGAATCGCTCCCATCGAAACTCTCCGACTCACAGTTACTGTCGAAAAATCTGCTCGAGTCAATCAAACTAGTGGAAGCGAAATCAATTGCAGTAGTTACCACAGCAGAGAGAGTACTCATCGCATCAAAGGAAAGTGATAAATCTGAGTGCGCAGAGCGTCTGGGAGCCAAGGAAAAGAAAAGCCCCAGTGCTAGAACGCTCAGGCGCAAAAATCTCCGAGCATCGCGCAAAGCTGACAAGCAATCTGGAAAAAGAGACAAAGAGCCAACAGAAGGCACAGCGCCACGCGCGAAAACACCCTCGCAGAAGAAGAACTCAGATGTCCTGGTATTACCTAGCGCATCTCCTGTTAAAACAAGGGAGGCAGATCCAGTGACACCAGCCGCGACCACATCCTGTATGGCCTTAGCACCTAAGTCCACAGGAAAGAAGCGTGCCAAGGGCAGCACTGGCGACAAGGGAAATCGTACGCACTCGAAGGCAAGAAGGTCGTTCACATGGAGCAAACAGGAGCATCGCAAACGCTCAGAATCGGTGCCTGCTGTAGATAAGCAGGCGAACGAATCCCTGCAGCGTTCGACTTCACTTAGCCCTGAAGGGCGATCTATGTTCAGAGTCTATGATAGATAAGTACCCGAGACAGTGGAGACACATGTATCAGTCACCTTATTCGCTGTTGGAAGGGCATCACGAAACGAACGCTTTCGAGGAATCGCACGTCTTGCTAATCTCACAGACTTTATTTGGTGCCAACACGTCAAACGTAATAGCCGCTTTTCCCATGAAGGTTTTTTCAGCGGCGTAACCAGTGTTGAATTTGCGGTGAGTGGATCCAGAGGACCCGTGGGGCCGCGGGCAACGGCTTACCCTAAATCTCAAGAACCTTCAAGAGGACTGCTTGGGATCCCACAGCACCCTAGACACCGCGTAGAAGTATGATGGCTTCGTTTGCCGCTCTACCTGCCTGTTTAAAGTAATCCTGTACCGCGCGAACGGATCCTTAGGCTGCTTAACCGGGTGGGGCAACTCCCTCCTGTAACCGAAGTCGGGGTTGAGATCTTGCCTGCTAGCATCTGCAGTACTGGAATACTGTTTAGTTCCTGCCGTAGGACTTCAGTAAGGGGACGGCCGACCGAAATGTAGACCGAGTTACTTGCTCTATACGTAGGTGCAAAACAGATCATAATCCTAAATAGCGGTGGGGGGTGGAAAGGGAATGGCTCCCTTTAGAATCCAGCCCACACCAGTCCAATGGTGTCTTTATTTTATTTTGGTGTTGCGAATCCAGGGGTGCTCAGCACACTGGCTTAGCCTCCAGCTCTGCGTAGCGACTTGCACTCTTGCTTGCTGGGCTGAGAACGAACTTCCATGGCAACTTCTGAACTCTTGATGAGCAGTGGCGTTGCGAATCCAGGGGTGCTCAGCAAACTGGCTTAGCCCCCAGCTCTGTGTAGTGACGTTGTTCCTGGTACTTTGGCTGAGAAAGAGTTCCCATGGCAACCTCTGTGCTCTTGATGAACAGTGGCTCTGCGAATCGAGGGGTGCTCAGCACACCGGCTCAGCTTTAAGCCTTTCTCACACAAGTACTCTGCATCTGCTGCTGATTCAGAGCGCCAAGACATATTGTTGGACCCTTGGGCCTGCGCTGGTTATACGCGTCTCGCCCTCCTGCTTGTTCAGAACGGTGTGAATCCAGGGGCACTCAGTGCACTGGCCTAAACCAGCCTGAATTAAGCCTGCATCCTGCTGGTGAACGAGCTTTGCGCTGAGGAAGGGCACACCTCCTTTGCCCCACTCGTTGAGCATTAACGCAGTACTTGACCACGGAGGGAGAAGCGGAGTTGAGTGTCGCCGCTGTCCAGTCCACAGAACGCGAGGCACAGCGATTGGCTCGGGAAAGAAATAGCCAGAGGCGGATCACTGGCTATATGAGCACAGGGGGGTCGGCTCCAGAATCCAGCCCCTCTACACCAGTATCACCATCATCAGCATCAGCAGCAGCAGCAGCATCAGCAGCAGCAGCAGCAGCACTTGCAGGAGGAGTGGCAGCCTCAGTGCCCGCAGCCTGTCCGTTTCCCTTCGCAATCGATAGCTTAGACGAGATGGACCAGTATGACAGGAACAGTGACACACTTGACAAGGCTGACACGAAGCTTTGTTACACTGGTGGCAAGAATGAGGACAGGGCGCTCTTTATCAGGCGTTTCGTTGAATTGGTGGGGAAGGTGCAGCGGACTCATGAGGCCAGGATACGCAGGCACATGAGGTCAGCGGCTTTCCAGGCACTCAGCCCGCAGGCGAAGAAGGCCCTGAGGGAGTCCCAGCCAGATTACAGATCATTATGGGATGGCCTGCCTTCGTTCCTAGCAGGGGATGACCATTCCACCTCAGTCGCCTATGACTGGTGGTGCGCTGCATACATGAAGAATGGCCTCATGGCTTCACACGCGTATCATGTCCTGAAGGATCTCACTCGGAGGGACTCTTTCCAGGGCTCTGTGCGCTGTGCACAACCTCCTTTCCATGAGCTGATGCCAGGCGTGACATGGGCAGTCTGCAGAAGGGTCCAGGATGGCGATGTCGATGGTGAACAGTCTGACGAGTGGGAATTCGAGGGAACCTCCACCAAGGGTCTCACAGGCACGGATGGCAAGGAGGATTCTCACTATTTCTGGGCCTTGAGGGCTTTCGTTGCAGAACTCGAGGCCAAGTTCTTGATGAAGGGTACCAAGGAGATGGAGGACCTTCTGGTCGCCAAGTCGCAGACTCCCGAACAAGATGGCCTCGCTTACGTGAAGAGCTGCCGCCGCAGGGAGTCAGCGCTCAACGCTGGCAAGATGGTGGAGGACTCCATCGTCAGGCAGGACATTGAGGAATATATCAAGGGGCTGCGTATCAAGGAGTACAGGGAGCGCGTCTCCGAGCAGCTGCGAGTCAGCCATCCTGCCCCCAACAAGGTCACGTGGGAGGACCTGGAGGTTATCGTGGACGTCCAGGATAAGCTGAAGAACGATGCGGAAGCCTGGGCGCTGGCGCAGCAGCAGGACCTCGTTCGCAGGGCTAGCTGCGTGTACTCTTGCTATGAGGCGAGGCAACTCGGACTCGACCTCCCCGAGCTGGTGGCTTCCATGAGGCGCTCTGGCTCTTCCCGAAAGACTGGGGGCAGGCGCAGGGACAACAAGAAGAAGGAGCCGGCGCAGCCTGGCGACGATGATGCAAAGAAGCCACCGAGGGAGGCGAACAATGCTGAGAGGAACAAGGCCACGTACGGCAGAGTTCCGCCACCCGACGCTCCTAAGGACGGGCAGTGCGAGTATTGCTTCACGCGCTTGCCTCATACCCCAGACCGCTGCTGGACTGGCTGTCGTGACTCCCGGGTGCCCCCGAACTTCCACAAGGACCGGCAGAACTCCAAGTACCCGAATGAAGTCAAGAACGCACAGCTGCGCGCCTACAACATCGCGCATCGCTTCGACAAGCACAAGATGGGGATCACCACGAAGGAGTGGCTCAAGCTGCCGGAGGCCAAGCAGCAGCAGCAGCAGGTGGCAGCCAGCGCCGAAGTGAAGGAGAAGCTCGCTGCTGAGCTATCAGGCTTGCAGGCAGCAGCACCGGCTAAGGGAGGCAAGAGCACCGAGGCGCAGGCCCAGTCAGAGGCGAGTGATGACGACGCTGAGTATCACTCCAACTTCAACGAGCGAGCGGAGTATGATGTGGACGAGTGCGACTGCCTCACCGATGAAGGGCTGGGTGTCAGCGACCGCGCTGGTGTAAGCCACGCGCCAGAGCTCCAGGCTAGGGCCGCAGTTGCCCTGGGGAGTACGCAGAAGATGCAGGGCTTCAAGGTCAAGACGCCTGAGGAGTTTGACAAAGCTGCCCAGGTGCCCAGAGCTGTCCCTCCCAACGTCCTCAGCAGGAAGTTCCATCTGTTGGCGTCCAATCTCCGCAGCTCCATGCGGACCTGCTCGCAGATTGCTGCGATCTTACTGTCCCAGCGCGCCATAGACCTTCCAAAGGACATCGAGAACCTCCTGGCCCTGGAGGAGCTCGAGGGCAATGAGCCGGGGGACACAGTCGAGCAACCCACCGACACACCACTGAGGATTTCTGTTAATAAAGTGTTAAAAAGTGTTAATTATGTGTTAAAAAGTGTTAACGGGTAGGAACTGTTAATAGTGGTGGTATAAATCCCGGTGGTAAATAATGATTGGCTTGGGAAAAAGTTAAGGAATAATATAATTCATGTTAACAGAATGTTAACAGAATGTTAACAGAATGTTAAATTAACACAATTTTAACAGAATGTTAACACTTAATCGGAGGGGTGCCGGAGGGAGTTGAAATAGCCCCCCCTCGCGAGATCGTTACACATGTAAGGAATATTAACAGAAATTTTACACTTTTAATAGGAATCATACACGTGGCACTCGGATTAACAGTTTTGCCGGATACTAACACTTGGCAGACTGTAAACGGTCATAAATTAACAGATTTGGCCGGATCGTCCACGTGGCATGACTATTAACACTAGCACCACTAGATATTAACAGAAATTCCAGATTGTTCCACGTGGCATGTCTATTAACACTAGCACCACTAGCTATTAACAGAAATTCCAGATTGTTCCACGTGGCATGCTAAGAGGGACTGCCGATGCTACTAAAAGTACCACTGGAACAGATACGTTCCATGTGGCAAGCAGGCATTCGCAATCTACACAGAGCAATTGGACGGAGCTGATGAAGCTGCGCTGGCGTTCGGTGTCCTCCTTCGATTGCTGCGCGGAGCTGATGAAGTAGCTTGCGCTATTGCTTCTTGCAACGTACCGCTTTCATCCCCGGCCATAGGTAAGTGGCGTGTAGAGGTACGCGGTTTCCAGGTGAGCCGATCCAGCCCCTGCCCCTATTCAGCCCCTGCCACGATCCAGCCCCCCCCGATCCAGCCCATGCCCCGATGGTTTAGCACAATTGCACCTGTCGTGGAATTGCACCGATGCCGGCGTTTACCTTAGCGTAGGGTGCGACAAACGCCGCGCCCCGTGCGCCACCGGGAGCCTGAACAACGCCCGCTTCAGTTTATTCACACTTAAAATAAACCAACATTATGTTCCCAGAAACTGCACGTACCGCGTTATTACCAGTTCGCGGTTGCTTTCCAACATTCACCAAGTCCGCGCGCACGTCCTCCATCTGATATGAACACCACCTTCACCCTTGGCTTTGCAGTCTATAAATTAAGCAGATACCTACCAACCATTGTGTGGATGAAAATATAACAGCAATTGTGCTTCTTCTAGTTCTCGGCGGAACGCTTCAGGAAGATCAAGTAGTAAGCCTCCACGGTGCCGTACTCAAAAGCGTCGGCCGCGGGTTTTCCTGGACGTGCGCCACAGTCGATATGTCATCAACAGTGCAAACTGCGAAACATTGCATCCCGTGCTTACCATGCCCGATTCGAATGGGTTTTTCTCGGTATCCGACAACACGAGGATCTCCCCCACACCTTCCACATGGAGGGAGTCCGCACCTCCGGGTTGACACCCCACAAACTCAATGACGGTAACCGGAGGGAAATCACCGGTCTCCCACTCTTCGCGCGACCACATGGGGTACGACACACCGCACACAATAACGTTTCCATGTCTCTCACCCTGCATGCGCCAATTGTGTATAATCCGGAATATCGTGCGTGCGCACTGTGCTCACACAGCACAAGGGCCAGGAACAACGCTTGCCGACATGGGAGGACCCCCTCGCCAGAACACACGGTGCCCACACGTTGTCCCAACATAAGCCGCACGGCGTTATCACTTGCGCTAAGCGGGACGTTCAACATGTACCACTCCGTGACAACTGGGCGGACGATCCCTGCATGTGCATCAACCCGACGGGCTACGTTTTGTCCCACTCGATGTTGGGTTGTACAACCACGTGTGTCCGTGAAACAGGAGTTTCATGAGGTTGTCCAGGGGGGGGAAGCAGATACAGCAGGAAGCGGGAATGGCGGGTGCATAGCGTACCTTGTGGCCAACCGCAGCCGCCGCGTCTTCAGAAGCGGGGGTGGCAGAGGCGCCCCCTTCAGTTGCGGCTGCTGGTGCTGCGGGAGCATCCTGAGTGGGACGCGACAATCGGAACGTGTAGTTAGAACCTGCTCATCCGGCGTGACCGACCGTGCTTGACCGTGCGTCCGCCAACCGTGCGTAACCTCATGATGGAGGGTGAGTGTCATGGGACCCGGTGAACACAAAAATAAAACACTTCAAACAACCATTAGCTGCCCACTGGCGACAATATGTCCCCAGCAAGCCTCCGGTTGGTATGAGATGCACCCTTAAAAAAGAAAACAGGGACACGAGGCTTCCAAACCGCCGCATCGTTGCGCGACCGGCCCGTTGGCGATCAGCGCACGAGCTACACGGTTGAGCGGCATGGGACCCGATGATAAAAAACCCCCACTTCAAACAACCATAAGCAACCCACTGGCGACAATATGTCCCCAGCAAGCTGCCGGTTGATATGAGATGCACCCTTAAAAAAGAAAACAGGGACAAGAGGCTTGCAAACCGCCGCATCGTTGCGCGACCGGCCCGTTGGCGATCAGCGCACGAGCTACACGGTTGAGCGGCATGGGACCCGATGACAAAAAACCCCCACTTCAAACAACCATAAGTTGCCCACTGGCGACAATATGTCCCCAGCAAGCCTCCGGTTGATATGAGATGCACCCTCAAAAAAGAAAACAGGGACAAGAGGCTTGCAAACCGCCGCATCGTTGCGCGACCGGCCCGTTGGCGATCAGCGCACGAGCTACACGGTTGAGCGGCATGGGACCCGATGACAAAAAACCCCCACTTCAAACAACCATAAGCTGCCCACTGGCGACAATATGTCCCCAGCAAGCCTCCGGTTGATGTGAGATGCACCCTTAAAAAAGAAAACAGGGACAAGAGGCTTGCAAACCGCCGCATCGTTGCGCGACCGGCCCGTTGGCGATCAGCGCACGAGCTACACGGTTGAGCGGCATGGGACCCGATGATAAAAAAACCCCCACTTCAAACAACCATAAGCTGCCCACTGGCGACAATATGTCCCCAGCAAGCTGCCGGTTGATATGAGATGCACCCTCAAAAAAGAAAACAGGGACACGAGGCTTGCAAACCGCCGCATCGTTGCGCGACCGGCCCGTTGGCGATCAGCGCACGAGCTACACGGTTGAGCGGCATGGGACCCGATGATAAAAAACCCCCACTTCAAACAACCATAAGCTGCCCACTGGCGACAATATGTCCCCAGCAAGCCTCCGGTTGATGTGAGATGCACCCTTAAAAAAGAAAACAGGGACAAGAGGCTTGCAAACCGCCGCATCGTTGCGCGACCGGCCCGTTGGCGATCAGCGCACGAGCTACACGGTTGAGCGGCATGGGACCCGATGATAAAAAACCCCCACTTCAAACAACCATAAGCTGCCCACTGGCGACAATATGTCCCCAGCAAGCCTCCGGTTGATATGAGATGCACCCTTAAAAAAGAAAACAGGGACAAGAGGCTTGCAAACCGCCGCATCGTTGCGCGACCGGCCCGTTGGCGATCAGCGCACGAGCTACACGGTTGAGCGGCATGGGACCCGATGACAAAAAACCCCCACTTCAAACAACCATAAGTTGCCCACTGGCGACAGTATGTCCCCAGCAAGCCTCCGGTTGATATGAGATGCACCCTCAAAAAAGAAAACAGGGACAAGAGGCTTGCAAACCGCCGCATCGTTGCGCGACCGGCCCGTTGGCGATCAGCGCACGAGCTACACGGTTGAGCGGCATGGGACCCGATGACAAAAAACCCCCACTTCAAACAACCATAAGCAACCCACTGGCGACAATATGTCCCCAGCAAGCTGCCGATTGAGATGAAGTGCACCCTTTTTAAAAAAAAGTTGAGTTCAATCAAGTTGAGTTAGTGTTGAAACCTGTTACTAGCTTAAAACCTATAAGAGTGTACTGAGGCGCTCTACTTTGGTAGTGTGCTAACTTTGGTACAGTTGGTACTATGTACTAACTCAGCTGTTAGTGTTGAATACTGTTTAAAGTTAGCTTAATTAGGTTCTCGTCTTTATTTGTCTTGCCCCTATGCTCACTTCATCTTCTTTTATCTATGCCACAAGAAACAACCAAACCAAACCGGAAATTCAGTAGCCAATATTGTAGAGCGAAAAACTGAGTAACTTTCAAGAGGGACCATGATGGTTTGGCGTTCTACATTTGAGCTAGTGCCACCAAATTTTGTACCCAAAATGTTAAGGGCTTACCCAAGAGCGACAAAGCAAATAAGGTTTCACAAGACTCTAGGTGGGCTAGTTTTCACAGCTTTGACTTGAAAGTGGTTACTTTTTGGCAAGCGGATTGCTAAGTTCCTAGTAAGCACAAGACTACCAGGTCATCTAGTTAGCACTAAGATGGACAAGATGCAGTTAAACACTAGTGCTTTCTATGCCTCAAGTCCGGTCCTATCAAAGTAGGAAGCGCACCTCTATTGTGTGGCATCCCGGACTTTCACCGAGAACCTCCAAACCGTTTGGTTTGGCGCTCTAAAAGTTGAGCTAATGCCACTAAAAACTATCAAACTGAAAAAACTGTAGCCTACATACGTCGTAGGGTGGCGAAGTGAGAACCCATTTTTTCGATAAATCACTCAAAACATACCAATGAAGTCCCTACATGTGTTAGTTTTTCGCGAGGAAAACGTCGGTCAAGTCAAAAAGGTCGTGTGACGAGCGGATTTTCCGCTAGCGAAAGGTCTGAAAAACAGTGATTGTACAAGAGGGAAAATGTAGGTTTATGGAAGGTGAGGGGACGTGCATGAGACGAGGCGCACCTCTATTGTGTGGCATCTCGGACTTTCACCGAGAACCTCCAAACCGATTGGTCTGGCGCTCTAAAAGTTGAGCTAATGCCACTAGAAACTATCAAACTGGAAAAAAACTGTAGCCTACATCGTAGGGTTGCGAAGCAAGATCCCATATTCCCGATAAATCACTCAAAACATACGAATGAAGTCCCTACATGTGTCAGTTTTTCGCGACGAAAACGCAGGTCAAGTTAAAAAAAGTCGTGCGATGAGTACTTTTCCCGCTAGCGAAGGGTCTGAAAAACAGTGTATCTTCAAGAGGAAGATGGGAAGATGGTGAAAGAGAGTCTATTGTGTGGCATCTCGGACTTTCACCGATAACCTCCAAACCGATTGGTTTGGCGCTCTAAAAGTTGAGCTAATGCCACTAGAAACTATCAAACTGAAAAAACTGTAGCCTACATCGTAGGGTTGCGAAGTGAGAACCCATTTTCCCGATAAATTACTCAAACCATACGAATGAAGTGGCTACATATGTTAGTTTTTCGCGACGAAAACGCCGGTCAAGTCAAAAAGGTCGTTTGGTGAACAGTTTTTCCGCTAGCCAAGGGTCTGCAGATCTGTGAAATTCTCAACGAAGAGCAGAAACCTCAAGTGCACACGCCAGTAACAAGGGACATACGGAAAATATTCATTAAAGAACACAACGGTACGACTACGAGGGTTGGTCAGTCGAATAAGTGGGCGTCGGTTGTCGAAGAAAGCTGAAAAGTCGTCGTGGTGGAAGTTTGAGGTGAAGGAAGTTTGAGGAAAACTACGGTCGGGTGAGGTTCTTTCAAATTCTCGTGACACAAGTCGTCGCGAGGGTGTTGACTACATGTACGTGTACAGCAGGGGGAGATCCAGGCGGACATTTTCTTGTGTATAATTGCTTCCAGTCCCCCAACACCCAAATTATATTTTCTTCAGTCACCAGAGCACGGTTTTGGTCTAATATATAATTAATACCTTGTTCTAGTGCCAGGAGACCCTCATCCTCATCACGCACGGTGGCTGCGCTGGGTATTAACACTTTTCAAATGCATCGGCGAAACAGGCGTGTGTTCTGGCTCCAATATAATTCCCAGCAGCGTGATTATACCGCGATGATTATACCGCGATTAACAGATGCAGCCTTCCGTTAACACTCCTGAACTGTCCCATTAACACTCCCTCGCCAACGTTTAACACTTTCTTCACACCTCATTAACACATTTCCGCCTATAATATAGCCCATTATGAAATTTTTCGCGTATTAACACTTGATTAACACCCAGTTTCCACATTAACACTATTTAACACTCGATTAACATTTTTTAACACATCATTAACAGTTTTTAACACAAATCCTTCTTAGTGTGCGAGGTCAACGAGCACCAGCTTGAGGACATGCCCGCTACAGTTGTGCAGGAGGCGGAAGAGGGAGCAGCAGCCGCAGCGGAAACAGCAGGGCACCAGATGGACGAAGAGATGCCACTGGATGAGATGCCCGACGGCGTGGTCGACAGTGCCGCCGCCCGATGTGCAGCCGCTGCCTGTGTGAGTGACCAGGGGGTGGTCGATTTCAGTGACCATGGGCATGTCCGGGCTGGCACCATCAAGACCCGCGCCTATGACTCACTGCGGGAGAAGATGAGGCAGCACTTGACCGAGGATCAGGCGCTGTTGATGGCGCAGGTCCAGCCTATCTGCAAATTGCAAAATGCCACCCTTTATGAGGGCTTGGCACTGGTGTCTTCTGGTGGTGAGCTCATGCTCTATCGGGCAATTCTCATGGACACCGGCGCCACCTGTAACATAATCTCCATCGCAGTCGTCAGGCGGTTGGGGCTCACAGTGTACGAGGCCAGTACCGGGGCCAAGGTCACCAGGTGTGACAACAGTCCGACGCAGTTCACGCATTACTGTCACGTGGACGTCATACTGGCTGCGGGTACGCCACACATGACGCTTCACCGGCTTCATGCATGCCTTCGTGACGTTTGAGCCCGAGAACTCTTGGGATCTGCTGATAGGCACTGGGCCATTGAAGAACTCCCTCATGATTGACATCAAGCTTGGGAGTGGCGTGGCTGTGTCACATGCGCCCTCGATTCTGGGCATGGACACCCAGGTGGTGCTCCCGTTGGTGGACATGACGCCACCCAAGCGTCCCAACCAACCCAGGCGAGTGGACCCAGTCGTGTGCTTGACGACAGAGATCTTTGGCCAAGACCTGGTTTGTGAATGGCCGCCGTACCAGCCTCCCAGCGCAGGGGAGGAGAGGATAGCCGCCTCCGGTGTGCGCTCAGAGCACATCGATGACACTGAGGTGTCGCCGGTGCCATCACCTCCACCTTCGCCGGTAGAGCCTGGCGAACTCCCACGACCTCGCACCAGTTCACACGCAGCCCTGCTGCAGCGAGCTCGCACGTGGACGTGTCCCGTTGACAATCGCCGAACAAGTGCGCTGGGACCACTGGCGCCTGACGTACTGGCCGAGTCGAAGCGCGCTTTCCAACAATTCTGTGAGAGCCCGATCCCTTGGGTGGGCGGAAGGGTCAGACAGTTCTGGGACGACCGCGAGGGGACGATGTCCTTCCTGACTACAGATGGGGGGAACAGAGGCTGTACCGAGACAGGCACGACATCGCGCGCCTTTGCCGCACCCTCCTGTATCCCGGTCAAGACATGCCAGCTCCACCTTCTGACGATCATGGCTGTGTGGAGTTCGCTCGGTGTCGTGATCAGAAGTGGGTGACAAGAGATCAGCTGAAGTGGCCCAGTTGGCTGGGCGTCGACCAGAAGCTGCACCAGGACGAGGGGAGTGACAATTGGTCGTTCGGCGACAGTTACTCCACGCACATACCGTCCAGCGCCAGCAAGCGGAGTGTCATCTACCCCCGAGCAAGATGTGACATGATGCTCGACACCAGCATGATTAAGGTGTTGCAGGACAAGGTCCAAGCACTGCTAAGTTACCCCAGCGGTGAGGTCACTGGGACTCTCATGTGGGATTTGGAGAAGCGGGTCTTCTGCGTTCAGCCGAACACGGCCACGCAGTACCTCGACTTGATGCGATGCACATTGGACCATGCGGCGGTGTTCAATGGCGAGGAGCTGCTGCAAGAGCTTCAGCTCCCTCATTGGTACGAGAGCACTGGTGTCTGGGCATATCAGTCGCTCAGGTACCTTCAGCCAGTGGACATGGAGCCCCTCATGGATGGTATCTACGAAGATTGGTGTAGGCATGGCCTGGAACGGCTGCCTCTGGAGCTGGTCCCGCTGGATTCCAACGCCAAGTTCTACCCAGTGGATGATGGCCTCGGAGGGCCCGGCAGAGTATTCGCCAACAATGCAGCAGCCCAGGAGTACCTACGCTTGGGGGATAACAGGAGGATGCTCAAGTGTGTGAACACTGAGCAAGAGGGGCACGCCGCGATCAGAGCGGATGCAGCACGCAGGCCACCGCCACCACAGGTCGAGCGTGTGACGTCGCGGCCATCTGCGCCTGCCGCAGGGGCAGGACCGTCTCGCGCGACCACTGGGCCGTCTCGGACCAGGTCCCTCAGTCGTGAGAGGCTGACACGGTCGAATTCGCCACCACGCGCGGCGACAGTGCGTTCGCTGACGCCATCCCCTACTTCCAGCGACGACAGAATGGTGGGCAATGTTCGTGTGTCATCACCTCTACCCGCGCGTGCCGCCGCAGCTGGACCCTCGAATGCGGCCGCTGGCCCTTCTCGCGCAAGGTCGCCGTCCACATCTCCTACTTTGACCAGCGTGGGGTCGTGGGCGAACTCAATCAGAGTCGGGCGTGATGCCCGATCGCGTTCCCCAGGAGACGCACCTCCCTCCCCGCCGTACGAGCCATCCACGGCTCAGACGCCACCGCTGTCCCCGTCTCCGACAAGGAACCCTCTCTCCCGCCTTCAGTGGAGTCGGATTGGAGTGCTGTCCAGAACGCCACGAGCGTGTCCGCCCATTCGTCGCACTCCTTTCTGACTACAGACGAGGTGGAAGCCTTGTAGCCGTGCAGCAACCTCACTGTGTTCATGGTGAAGTATGGCGTGGACCGCTGCCGTGACCGCCCTGTCTTGTTTCAGCTGGATGAGTGTTATGCCAGACGAGGTCTCCAACTACGTGATCGTCAAGGGATCTCCAGCAGCGTCGCCAAAAGGCACGACAAGACGATTGCCTGCGCGCAAGCAGGCTGGCGTCTCCCTCTGGGGGCGTGGGGGGACAGACCACGTCCTCCAGCTTGTTGGGCGCGGTGGCGTCGGCCTATGCCGATGTAGTGCAGTATGGCCATGAGATTCAGCAAGCGAGGAATTGTGTGGGAACGCTGTGCTCTTACGTTGCGCATCGGTCCGCGCATGTGTTGTGCTGCCGGGAGCACCCGCACGCAAGCCAGTCTACTACATCTTCGAGGATCATGAGCGGTGTTTGCGCTGGCACACTCAGTTCACCGATGAGTACCTCATGAAGGAGGATCGCAAGTTCACGCAGATACTGTGGGGGTCCAAGCTGCAGGCCGCTCCGTGGGTACGGGCAGCGCTGGAATCCCTGGAGGAACGCCTTCTTCCGGCTGCTGCGCCGCACGCACTTCAAGCTCGAGTTGCAGAGAGGCCTGAGTACGTGGACGAGGTCGACGACCGCCCTGTACGTCAGCAACGCTGGCCGGATGGCAGCATGGCTGTCCGAAGACCGCAGGCAAGCGATGGTGCACGTGCGTCCGCTCCTTCTGCTGGCCGCCGCGAGGCGACTCCCCGTGTCGTGCCCGCGCCGCGAGCACCCCGGCCACCAGCCAACCTCACCCAGCGGTGCCCGCCTTCCCCGCATTCGACGTGCAGTGCTGTGACGGAGCAGATGGGCCCAACGGAGGCATTTGAGGACCACACGCGACGGCGACGAGCGCGTTTTCAGAGGGGCTTCCCGGGAGCAGCGGGAGGGCGGCCCTTCTGAGCAACCAACGCTGTGGCCGTGGGCTGCCAGCACAGGCAGTCCGCATAAGGCCAGGAGTCCTGCGGGCGTGTTTCACGCTTGCAGGCAGTGCAGTGGTTTGGTGGTGGTTGGGACGAGGTCCCGTGCCCGTAGTCGCTATTTGGGCAATGCTGGAGGCAATGGCCTGGCATCTGTTGCGGTGCCCTTTTCAGGCCTGGTGGTGGCGCTGCGTCGCCTCGTTATGGGACTCACTACAGATGTGGTGGTCGATCGCTCGACGTTATCCCCACCGTGAGTACTATGACATTTGGGTCCTGTGGGCCCTCGCCAACGTCTGGTACGCTGGGCTCCTCTTCGTGCACACCACAGGTGTCTATGCCGGAATACGCCACGTTCATGCAAAGGATTGGACCGTGGTGCCCCTCAGGGGGGTGATTATCTCCCTGGCGTGCTGGTCACGTTGTGCTGAGGCCGTGCTCCTCGTGATCCTCGCCTGGCTCTGGGTCTGCGCTGGTCTTCATGCTGACGACGTTGCACGCCTTGCTTCTCGTGCTGCCGACATTCCTCTGGGCGTACATGGCAGCCGAGTTGGTCAAGGATGGACGGTCCCATCCTTGCGCTGGTCCCAGGTTTTCTTGCTGGGCCGTGTACACCTGCCCGCTTTGCCGGCCAGGTTGGATAAGCCACGTTTTGCGACACGCTGGGCGCAGCTTCGCCGCAATCTTCAGCTGCATCGCGTCGCGCAGGCCGTGTACCTGGCGCTTGTCTTCACGCTGGTGGTCTTTACTGCTGCTGGTGGGAGTTCTCGCTTAACGCACGGGGGGTGGAGAGTGATGGCGTGCTTCTTCGCTTCGAACCCGCCGGTAGCCGCAGTGCGGTTCAACAGAATTTTGCGATTTTTTCTGCTTTTGTGCGGAATTTTGTGGGTCGCCGGCAAGCTGGCGGAGGGTGTGCCTACGCATGGTACCGTGCCATCCACACAGAATGCCTGGGGTGCGTCGCCCTGCACTTCCTGGGAGGCTCAGCAGTCGTCGAGGCAATGGGAGCCGGGCTGGGAGGCCAACGTCGCGGAGCAGGATGAGGTCTTGCCGTACACCGTGCTGGACGAGCTTCAGCCTTTGGGTGACACGACTGTGACCAAGGATGAGGCAGCGTGGCTCGACACAGAGCTCAATGCCACGTTTGGAGGTCATCCTGACTTCAAGGAGGAGCATTGGGAGGAAATGCGAGCTGTTCTTCGCAGATGCAAGGGCACTTTCGCCAACACCCCTCACGACCTGACTGGCTACAAGGGCAAGGCGGAGCACAACACGTTCTCCATCCCGTTCATAGACGAGTCCAAGGCTTCTTACCAGAGGCCGAGGAAGTACAGCCCGGGCGAGCAGGAGATCATCGACATTCACTGCAAGGAATTGCTGGAGTATGGCTTTATAGAGCCCGCGGCCAAACATTGCAGGCATGCAAGCAATGTCGTTGTGGCTGGCAAGAAGGATCATGAGACTGGCTTGTGGACCCAGACACGCTTCTGCGTAGATCTCAGGGGCGTCAACCGACACTCTCTCAAGGACAACACTCTGCCGCATCGACCAGAGGAACTTTACCAGAAGGTTGCGAAGGCGAGGTTCAAGACGACGCTGGATGCCACCAAAGCCTTCCACCAGATTCCTATGGCCACGGAAGAGGACAGGAGCAAGACGGCGTTTTGGTGGAAGAACCAGTTGTACCAGTACACCTCGATGCCTTTTGGGGCTGCTGGAGCAACGTCTGCGTTTGTGAGAATCATGGACTACGAGCTACGTCACCTGCAGCATTGCACGGTGGCATACGTCGATGACGTAGTGGTCTACACGGACTCCACGCCCGAGCAGCATCTGAAGGACGTCGAGGAGGTGTTACGCACGTTGGGGGACGCTGGCATAAGACTGCACGCAGGCAAGAGTACCTTCGGGGCAGCCACGGTGGACTTTCTGGGCTACCGCATCGGGCACAACTCCATTGGCGCGCAGGAAGCAAAGTGCAAGGCCATCCAGGAGCTTCCGAGGCCCCAGGACAAGACTGGGCTCCGTTCCATTCTGGGCATGATGAACTACTATAAGGGCCTGGTAGGTGAGCCAGGGGGACCGAATTATTCTGAGATGGCCCGCCCTCTCAACGACTTGCTCAAGAAAGAGATTACCGATATCAAGGGAGCTTGGGGGAAGGAGCAGGACCAGGCGCTCCAGGACCTGAAGGACTCGCTCTGCTCTGGAAGATGTCTGAGGCCGATCGATTATGACAGGCCCCTCATATTGTACACCGACTGGAGCACCTATGGCATTGGCGCAGTGCTGGGCCAGAAGGATGACGATGGAAAGGAGTACATCTGCATGGCGATCAGTCGTTCCTTGAGCAAGACGGAGAGGCAGTACGCCAGCTTCAAAGGTGAGATGCTTGCGGTGGTGTGGGCAGTGCGCACGCTGAGGCAGTACTTGCATGGCGTCCACTTCACGCTGGTGACTGATCACTCGCCACTCACCACCTTGATGGAGAAAGCTGACCTCCAGGGACAGCACCTGCGATGGGCAATCAGCCTACAGGAGTTCGACTTCACGGTGCAATATCGCCCGGGAGCCAAGAACAGCAACGCTGACGTGCCATCTCGCTACCCACTACCGTCCACGACAGACGAGACTGGAGCAAGGCATGAGAGGGAGAAGGTGACTTCGCTCCACGCAGGCGTGGGGGAAGTTTACACGAAGGACTTCTGCGACAGCCTGTGCTTTATGCTGGCTGGGGACACTTCCCCAGGAGAAGAGGTGACGCCAGAGGTGCAGGTCGCCAACCATTGCAAGATGGCCGCCATAGAGCAGCTGGGCACGGGACCGGTGCATCGCTTGTTCGATTTGCACCATCAAGAGGAATTGGAGTGCAACCACGCAGCCATGTTCGACACAGACCAACCCGAGCTGGTGGTCGACTCTGGGAGACTAGCGAGAGCGGCTAGGAAGGCGCTGAGCCTGGTGAGACCCACGCGAGGCACGCATGGTGAAGGAAGTCCTGCTGTATACAGCAATGAGTACTTTGATGGTGAACGCATCTTGAAGCCGGAGAAGGTGGACACCAGAGTGCTGGACAAGCGGTTCTTCTCGCAATCGCGGGAGGAAGGTGTGGTGTGCTACGAGCCGTGTGGAGGCCTCTGTGCTGGCCTAGAGATGTTACTCCGCAATGGGATAAAGGTGGATCGATATTTGTATCAAGATATATCATCGAGCAGCCAGGCAGTGGCCAGAGCCAGGTGCACGGCGCTGCTGAGACGATACCCTGACCTCATCTCGCCCAGTGCAATAGAGCTTGGGGGCCTACCCCATGATCTACATGACACGACAAGCGCCGATTTCATACGAGCAGGGGCTCTTCAAGGACGTCAGTGGGTCATGGTGTGCGGGTTTCCATGCCAGGATCTCTCTCCTGCTGGAACGCTCACGGGGCGGCTTGGATGGCAGGCACAGCAAATTATTTTATGAAGTGGTTCGGCTTCTGTCCACGCTGCAGCAGCTACAGCGGCAGAGGCCCCCAGGCTATGTCCTGGAGAACGTTTCTCCGTTGTCGCACAGACCCGGAACCAAGATCAGGGACGAAGTGTTCCCGTACATTGCCAGCGTCATTGGCCGACCAGTGTCCTTTGATGCAGCACAAGCAGGCGCCTACGCACACCGTTTGAGGGCGTACTGGAGTAACCTGTTCCAGAACCACCAGTTTCGCTCTGTGATGGGCAAGGTGGCGAGGCCAGAAGGGCGAGTTGTATCGTCAATCCTATGCAAGGGCTGGCAGCCCAGACCGGTGGTAAGGACAGACCGCGCACCCCATTATGTGGTGAACGTGGTGGGAGAACCGTTGAGGACCCTTCCCACCATCATGGCAACGCAAGGGTCGAGAGCATTCAGACTAGCGAGAATGGGCACCGTGGTGCGCACTGCCGATGAGGACACTGAGGAGGAATCCCGAGAAGTGAACCTCGACGAGAAAGCGCGAGCCATGGGCTACAGCGCAAGTGAACTACGCATGGCTGATGGCCTGAACGACGTAGAATTGGCAAGTATTCTGGGCCTGGCCATGGATCGCAGGGCTATGGAACTGTTGATGGCGGTCGCAGAAGCAAGCAGGAAGGGACTTCCTCACAGCGAGGAGTCCCCAGTGGCGGAGAATTCCCCAGGACAGCCTATCGCTGTAGACAACAACTGGGCAGACCACGCGAGGTCGGACCTTCAGCAGAGGCAAGCTTTGCTGGCGGAATGGGTTGGAAATTCGAACGCATACACTCAGCAGGTGGCGAAGACTATGAGCCACCGCGACTGGGAAGAGAAGCTGCAGACAATGTGCTCACAAGGGCAGAAAGGTGCAGAAGGAATTGGTGCTCAGCGACAGAAGGCTGGAACCAAGAAGAAGAAGAAGGAGTGGCAGCTCTACGCCATTGAACAGTATCGTCAGAGGCACAAGGGTTACTTCGTGAAGGAGGGCGCAACTCCACCAGCACGCGCTGAGATGCCTGCTTGGAGTCCGCCTGGTGAAGATAAAGAGATGAGAGTTCCTAGGCTGGCATGTACCACCAGATTTGTAGACTTGATGGCCAGTGTTGCTGAGCAGCAGGCTGACCGCGATAAGCATCGAGACATACATGACGATGCGTGGTGCCTCAGATGGCTGAAGTCCAGTGGCAGCGTGAAATTGCCAGAGGATGAAGTCCGTCGAGTGAAGAGGCGCGCAGCACGTCACCGATGGGATGAGGCCACGGATGAGATCTACATGATCACACTGTCGGGCAAGGAGGTGAGGATACCCAAGCCTACTGACCGTCTTACATTGGTCAAGGAGTACCACCCCAGGACTGGCCATTGGGGAATAAGGCGCACGCAGCATCTCTTGTGGCAGCGACACTGGTGGTCCGACCTGAAGAAGGACGTGGAGGCAGTGGTCACTCAGTGTGAGACCTGCCAGCGTGTGAAGACTCACTACGCGAGGGAGGAGGCATGCTTGTCCCCTCTTGAGATCGTGTCATTCATGTATCGTTGGTCATTGGACCTGGCATGGCCGTCAAGAAGGGAAACAAGGTCTGGTAACAACAGGGTGCTCATCATGACCGAGCACTACACCAGATTTATAGTCTGTGTGCCTATCCGCAACAAGGAGGCAAGCACTATTGCGGCAGCATTTCGCAGTCATGTGCTAGCCGTCTTCGGTGCGCCAGCTGAGTGCTTGGTGGACGGGGGCAAAGAGTTCGAGGGTGAGTTCGAGCAGCTATGCAGAGACTGTCTGATAGACAGGAGGGTCACCTCACCAGACTCGCCAGAAGGCAATGGTCTCACCGAGCGTGTGGTGCGCACGATGAAGTTTTGTTTTAAGAAGATCGCTTTGGAGAAGGGCCTCGACTATGAGTGGGATGAGCAACTCTGGCCACTCGTGCTGAGCTACAATGCAGCACGCCAAGAGTCCACAGGAGTGGCGCCGTTTACCTTGCTTGCTGTTTGCCCAAGAGGCAGTGGTGCCGCCAGATCTGAAGCAGGCGCCTAGCATGGATTTCAGTCCAGAGGTCAGTGATGACAAGGACACCCGGGTCAAGGACCTCCTCCTGAGAGGACAGGTAGTGAGGCGGTTGATGGTGCATGCTGGCTGCAGTCTGGAGATTGCGCAGCATCGTGATACATTACATTATGAAGGAAGAAGGGGTGGGGGCTACGAGCCCAAGCCACACCAGTTTAAGGTGGGGGACTTCGTCTACATCAGACAGAAGCCTCGCAGTGGCATGGAAGTCGCCACCAAGTCCGCCATCCTGAAGCTGGTCAAGATACAGCGAGATGGTGTTGTGGTGCTTGAGGACGCCACCGAGTTAAGAGAGAAGAGCACTGTTCAGAGCATTGCGCCGTGTCACCTGCAGGTGAAGGACCAGTATGACTGTAGTGCAGCCGTGCCCAGTAGACATCTTGCATGTGAAGTGTGCAGGAAGTCTGATGGAGAGGCAGAGATGTTGTTGTGCGACGCGTGCAACAAGGGGTACCATTTGTGGTGTCTCACCCCAGCACTGGATGAAGTACCAGAAGGCGAGTGGCTATGTCCTAGGTGCTCAAGCACGAGGATGCAAGCTGCTAACGCTGAGGTGCAGACCCAGGAAACCAAGGGCTCTTGTGTCCTGGAGGACAGGCTGGGGATGAAGGAGCAGCAATTGAACGAGAAGCTGTCCTCAGACATGCGCCTGCTGCCAGCAGACGTGGGTCCCCGTCGTGTGGTGAAGGGAGATAAGTTCCAGCCATGGCATGCTATCTCGTCAAGAGAGATGATGCTGGAAGAGAAGGACTTGTTCCTCTACATGCCAGATCAGGTGGATTGGGGCAGACAGGACAAGCTCTCAGAGGCTGTGAAGATCTTCATGCCTGGGCACTGGAATGAAGGACATCGCACCGTGCTGAGCAAGAAGTACCGAGAACAGAAAGCAATGGCAAGGCAACTGAGGGATGCACCTCTCGTGCCTGCCTTGGCTGAGGAAGAGGTTGAAAACCGAGGAGAATTAAGACATATGACCAGAGCCCCGGTGCGCGAGGCCAGCACGCTGCAGTGGGGGCTTGAGCTGGTCATCACGGTGCCTTCCGAGGTGAGGCGCTTGGCGACAGAGGTGGACTGGAAGTCCATCGATGGCGTTTGGGACCCATGGGCAGGTACTGGGGTCATCAGTGAAGTGATGGTGGAGCAATGGCCACAGTTGAGATTTATGAACAATGACTGGAACCCTCAGCTGGGTTGGTCTGAGGCGCGTGATGCACTTCAGCCAGGTAACTATCGCATATGGAAGGAGAAGTATGGCGTCTGTGATGCCGTGGTGACCTCTCCCTGGTTTGCAGCGCTGGATATCGCATTTCCATTGGCAGTTATGGCCAGCCGCGTGGTGGCATGTGTGCATGTTCCCTCTTACTATTTGACAGATATGACTGAGAGCAGAGCCGCGTACTTCACACGATTGAGTCAGTCTGGACGCCTGCATGTGATTGTACATCTGGAACATGGACCTATTGGCCGCAGGTGTATGTGGGTCTTGGTGTTTAAGAACCCTTTGGTCAGAGCGAGAATGTTACAAGGTGGAGAAGGTGAAGGCATTGGTATGTTCACTTTCAGTTTGGGCAAGTTCATGGCAAATGGTGATACGACCCAGTATGCTGAACAAGCCCATATTTGAGTCTGTGCTATTGCAGGCAGCAACTACAAATGGCGGATGTTGGAAATTTGGGCTTGCATGTAAGAGCTTAGTATACGATCTCAGAATATCAGAATTTCAAAAATTTTGTAGCTCTACGATCTTGTGTTGTGTTAAGATTGCCTGGATAATTACCGACACGAGTGAATGTTAAAGACGAGTTTATGTTTACCCGCGAGTGTTGAGATTGCTCGGGTCTGGCAGTATTCGTCCCATCATATGCACGCGATTGCGACAGCTGTAACAAACGCCGGCTTCCCATGGTACCGTGCCGGGTTTGTCCAGCTGGTGACAGGCGTGACAGATATGACAAGTATGACAGACCTCGCGTAAGATGATCGCTCGAGAAGTTTAGACCTGCCAGAGAAGATATGGTCATTATCGGGTGACCAAGAAGTGATAAGATGATATGACAGTTACTACTTTGCCACTGACGTGTCAGTCAGAATGTGGTAAACGGTAACATTGTTAAAGCTGGCATGGAATAGTGACTTTCCATTGGCTAGATGAAGATTTCAGGGCGGAAGCCTGTTACAGTTTTGGGAGATGTGACAGAGAATTGAGATATAAGTAACCTCTGACCACAGGTCAAGGCTAGTGGACTCATTATTGTTTTGCCTTCGCAAGTGCTAGGTGGCTGTTCGCGTGCCAGTGCTAGACCGCTAAAACAGTTCTGCTCACAGTTTTGTACAATAATTCGTACTTTTGGTTATTATACCGATCTTTTGATGAATATATTTTACTGCTGTTTTTATTCTTTTACAGGATGTTGGAAATTTGGGCTTGCATATAAGAGCTTAGTATACGATCTCAGAATATCAGAATTTCAACAATTTTGTAGCTCTACGATCTTGTGCTATGTTAAGATTGCCTGGATAATTACCGACACGAGTGAATGTTAAAGACGAGTTTATGTTTACCCGCGAGTGTTGAGATTGCTCGGGTCTGGCAGTATTCGTCCCATCATATGCACGCGTTTGCGACAGAGTGTCACTGTAACAGTAAGCAGTCACGCAACGGCATCGGCAGCGGCAATGGTGTCCGCGATGTCGATGTGTTCACCGTATGCTGCCGGCGACGTTCATTGCGGTCACTGTGTCGCTCTCTCTCACGCGATAGACGCACGTATGCAGTCATCATGTGTCATCAAAAAAGTTAGACAAGTTCCCCGCGCCCGTACCCTGTCCCTACTTATTATTGACACGCCCCGAAAAGGTGATCGGTGGGTCGATGTTCCTCGTACTCCCAAAAAATCAATCATTGATGCGTGCATTCCCGGCCGGTGCACTGCGTGTGGAATTACAAAAAATAATAATACGACAAATCCAGAAGTGCCACAAACCAAGGACTCCCGTCAGACAGGAATCAGGGTCCAACGACCCGACTGCCGACCCCAGCCTTCTGCATGCGGGCACATGCCCCTCGTGCCAAAGGACTGAGGCCCGCAAATACTATAATTACCCTAAAGAGTACAGACTATGGACCTAAAATGCTAAGCTAGGGCTGAAACCTTCAAAAAGCATAATTACCCGCTCCAGCACAGAGTCAGGCATGACAGCAATAACAAAGCCATCACCTAGCAAAGCCTACTGAACAATGCCTAGATGAGAAGCAGCATGAGGCAGCTTCGCAGCCCCCCATCGAAGGATAACTGTAGCCACCTCTCATCACAACGGTCGGCACTGAACAGGCACAGGTCCTAGTCTCCTCTACCTACACTCTAATGAGCCGACTGCCCCTCTACTAGAATGTCCTAGTGACACAGTGAAAACGCTGAACGCCGTAGGGTTTGAGCGAGGCAATCGGGTATATCAAAAGATAGAAATGAATACACGACTCTCGGGCTATCTAAGCTCTGAGGCCGTCACTAGGCAATCATATCGTGTGTCACAGTCTAAGCTACCGAAGTCGAACTACTGAGTACAGGTAGGAAGTCACTGTACTGTCACTGTCACTGTCATACGTCATACGTGATACTGAACTACTGAATCTCAGCACACCACCTCGGCTGAGGTGGCACAAGAATGTGAAACAGGTAGCTAATGCAAACTAAGAGGTCCCCGTCCACGGATCAGAACAACATCAACCAAAGGGCCGACCTGCCGCCATCCCCGCTTCCGGCTAACCCTCTAAACCGAATGCTAAAGTACTAGTATATGCATGCCAACTAGGTGGACTGCCACAAGGATATGAAAATAGCAACTGGTCTCTGCCAGATCTCGCTCCCCGATAGATACTCTCATCTGATGCTGCTCAGCTCGACGGTCAACCAGTACTCGAGGTCATAGAAGATGTCAAAGAGGTACAGGATGTAGTCAAAGGCCAGAATCCAGTCAGATGTGCTTAAGGTCAGAGTAGAGCTGTCGGTGTCTAAGGTCTCATAGGGCAGGTCATAGGTACCAGTCTGTCCACGAACACAAAGTCCAGTCCAGAAGGGCACCACGTCAAAGGGCATCAATCCAGTCAGACCAGAAAGACCCCTTGCCCGACCGCTGCCGGCTCATAGGCCTGCAGCTCAGCCGGACAGAGGACCAGAGAACCTAGGAGTCACCCGCACCACTGGGGTGCGGGCGGATCACGTCCATGAAGGACTCGATCATGCTGATGATCACCCGCACCTTGTCCTTGAGCCCAGGAAGAGGTTTGGTGAAGATATCAGCCAGGTTGAGTAAAGTGTTGATGTAAACAGGCACTAGGTACCCAGCACACACCCACCCCCGAAAGCAGTGAAAACGGATCAACACATGCTTAATCTTGGTGGATAGCATGACATTCCTCAGAATGGAGGAGGCCGCCTGGTTGTCAATCATGACAGCCACCGGGAGCTCCAGCCTGGGAATGAAGGGTCCAGAGGTACCATACATGCCAGACCGCTGAGAGTGGTACTCCCGCGGACCGTCCTCGTAGCCCGTGCCATCATATGGTACCGGCACGGCGTGAGGCAGGGCATACAGGCTGCTGTCAGGAACAGGCTCAGCCTCCCGGTAGTGTAGGGGGGAGGCGGGGCCCATCTGACCATGACCCATAGCATGATTCTCGAAGAACGTGGCCGCCCTCTGCATCCAAGAAGTGTCAGCTGCAGGGAAGGCCGTAGACAGAGCCAGAGCAGACACACCCGGCTCCTGCTGCGTAATTCTGATAAATCCGAACATCTCCACAATCATATGGATAGCAGACATGGCCCGCTGCCCAACCACAGAGGCGGCCACATACTCAGATCCAGTGGAGGACATCTCAGCATCAGTCTGGCGGGCACATACCCAATGAAGGACCATGCCGTTGAGGAATACAATGCCTCCCGAGTAGGAGAGACACCCGTTGAGTTTGTCACGAGCATGGTCAGCATCTGAATACACCTGTATTGTGAGCACAGAAAGCGGTGCACTGGGGTAAGCATAACGGATACGGTAGTGCCGTGTGAAGTATAGATACTGAGCCACTCTCTGAAGCGCCTCCCAGGCCTGAGCCGAGGGGCATGAGGAGAACTGTGCCAGATATATGACCGAGTAATAGATATCTGGCCTGGTGCACCGTGCAATCCACAGCAGGGACCCAAGCAGCGAGAGATACGGGGTGACAAGGGTGAGATCAGGGTGCTCCGGCTTCTGGATAACGAGGTTCACATCCATCGGATTGTGATAGGTTTTGGCCGGAAGCTTGAACTTGGACATGAGCTCCTTGATCTGCCTGGTTTGGGACAATGCAATGCCCCACCGATCATAGTCAACCGCAAGCTGCAGGACGGCTGTCATACGGCCAAGATTCTTGCTCTTGAATGCCGCCTGGAAAGCTGCCCAGAAAGCCTGGTGGAAGGCATCATCACATGTCAGCCCGAAGTCATCCACGTAGACAGCCACGAAGGCCACGAACACAGAGGTCACAATATAGTATAGGCACGGGTCATATGTGGACTGGGTGAAGTGCATTCCCTGATAGGTGAAGGACTTCATGAATTTGTTGGCCAGCTTTTGCCAGGAAGCACCAGCCGTCCGTAGCCCGTAGAGAGCATAGAGCAGCTTGGCATAGCCATATCTGCCCTTATACATATACCCAGAGGGGAACCGCACATATATAGGAACCTCCAGACGGGCATGAACAAAGGCCTGACTGACGTCAAAGTGATAGACCATAACCCCCATACCAGCAAAGATAATAGACAGGATGAAGAGAAGGCGGAAGGTGGGCAGGTCTGCTACCGTGCATGCGGTCTCAGCTTGGGTGTAGCCCCAGTGCCATGTGGCAGCCACGGCCATCCGAGCTTTATGAATTTGGACGGGCGGTAGACCATCCCGTGGCTTCCAGGGCTTATTCAGCACAAAGATGGTGCTGGTGGCGATCTCACCGTCGGGTAGCACCTCCACCGGTTCTATCTTACCCTGGTCAATCAGAGGCTGCACCTCCCCACCGGTAATAGCCTCCTCCCACTGAGCCCCATCAGGCATAGACAGTGCCTGGCGGTACCCACCCGGCAGTGGCAGATCAGGAGCTGCAGTGTGGTACAGGCGCTCGGCGAGGTCAGCAGAGATATGACAGAAGCTGAGTGTGCCGCTGGCTGGCAATGTACCGACCGTGTCCTCTGGTGGGACCACATAGTGCGGAAGGAGCCACTGGTCCTGCTCCGGGTGGTCGGAGAAGGGAAGGTGGCAAGCACTGTGGGTATCAGGGAACACCACCAGACTGGCACGGAGGTCCATGGCATAGGCACGTGGGGCAGTCACATCACCGTAGGCCATAGGCCGGAAGAGCACCCCATAGGACCTGGACCGCCTCATGTCCGTGGACACAATGAGTGCCGGATACAGCGGATCACCGCGGGCCTCCTGAGCCTTAGCCAGAGTCCAGAGCGGGTAGTGTTGATTGACACAGTCAATGACCCTGCGGCGGTCCAGCCAGTGGACCAAGTCAAACCAAGCAGTGCCCGCAGGGTCAGCCATGACATACTGCTGGGCGGTGGTCCAGAAAGTGTCTGCTGAACCAGTGTCAAGCAACTGCACGGTGGCATAGGTCTCACCGTCCCGGGTGTCATAATAGGCAGCCACGGAATGGACTGTCACCACCATGTCAGTGGTGTAGTCCCTCCACGGCTCCGGCCTGTCACTGGGCACGGGTGCGGAGTGCTGCTCGTCGGGAGCGGGGGCAGGGAACGATGACATCACCTGCCCGAACTCTGAGTAGTTTCTGATGAAGTCTGGCCGGCCCTCGGAGACAACTTTGTTTCTCTCCAGGTCCAGTACCTTGTAGGCCGAGGACCTGAGGCTGATGCCCACAAACCGCCCCTGCCAGGCCCGGGGGGTCCGCTTCTTGGAGACCCCCGGATGGCGGGCCCGCATCTGCTGAGCATCCATGGCCACAGTGCACAGGGTGCCGAATATCTCGATACGGGAGTAGGTAAAGTGATAGCCCATAAGGTGATAGAATGGCACCACGGCGTCCCGCCCATGAGGCAGGATATCCCATAGCAGGCAGGCATGACTGTCTGCAAGAGGCCAGTAGGTGAGGTCCATACCGGCCGTCTCCAAGAGTGCACGGGAGACCGACGAGATCTTACCAATCACATATTCAGCCATGAAGTTCTGCCAGTGCAGGGTGGGTGACGACTGCAGGTGTTTGATGCCATGGTGTTTGTACAGAGCCTGTGCTGCAGGGTCACACAGCTCCGGGGCACAATCAGTGCGGAGAACCAGGCCAGTGCAGGCAAAGCCGTGATGAACAACATCTGCCAGGAACTGAGCCAGGATGAAGCTGTATGCCGACTTCTCAGCAGAGAAGTAGCAAAGTGTAAACCTCACAGTGAACTCCACAAAGGTCCAGCGGTACCTCGACCCGTCATAGCCAATAGGCGTGATCGGGCCTGTAGCATCAGCAGCCCACATAGATCCAGGCTTTTGAGCCTTGTATCTGTCAGCCGGAGGGTGCTTCGGACTCGGCTGCACTGTCCGCATACGGGCACACACAGCACAGGCCTCAGCACAGGTCCTGTGAGACAGCAGCTGCTCCCGGGTAACCGTAGTGCCAGGCCGGGCGATGTCAACACCAAGGTCCATGAGCTGAGCCAGCCTGAGACCATGAGCATGAGCATATGCGGAATGGCACCACCTCTCAGGGGTGAACCTCATGGATGTGTACTGATCACGGTAGATGATAGCCACCGGGAACGGGGTGCCAGCAATGAAGACACGGTCCCCCCCGCCCTCCGAGCCAGCCGACTGAAGGGGCCGTCCAGCATAGGTGTGCTCACGACGGTAGCTGAATATGCCCTCTGTGCCAGCTGGGTACACATGTAGCACCTCCCAATGAATAAGGTGCTGCCTGAACGTACTGAGGTGTGACTGGGGAATCAAGAAGAGGAATACCGTGTGCTCGGGGTCGGTTGCAAAGTCCCGGTTGGCCTTCTTGAGCATCCGCTCACAGGTGAGTCTGTCAAAGGGCGGGTTGCCATATATATAGGCACCGGCCCAGAGGTGACCCCAGCAGGAATCAGACAGTGAATACCTGACTGGGCAGGTCTGGTTGTTACCCACGCCGGGGGGGAGGTCGTCTCCGAAGAGGGAGATGTCAAAGTTGTGTTCCCCGGTCTTGGCCAGGGCAGCAGGCGAGCCCTTCAGGAAAGCCCACTTGGCATACTCTGAGCGTGCCCACATCCAGTCACAGATCTCACCGGTGCGGACACGTGAGACAGTCTGGGTGAGTGCACTGGCTGCCCCCTCAGGGACCTCCGCCCACATATAGTCTGTGCCAGAGTCAATGATCCGATAGACACGGCCAGTAGGCAGGTGGGTGTAGGTGAGGGATACAAGGTCAGGGGACCCGAAGCCGAGGGATAGCATAACCCGAGAAGACAGCAGAGTGCGGCAGCCGGCCTTATAGTGTGAGTTTGGGAGAACGAAGTGGTCGATGGCGCCGTCCTGGACACAGACCCCATACAGGTGGAATGTCACAGTAGCATCCGTCCTGTGAGACCCAGCCGTGACCATGGTGAAGGCCACCGTACGGGTGTAGTCCACGTCGGTGCAGGCCGACAGGTCCCCGCACATGACACATGTGGCTCCAGAGTCACACACGATGCCTCTGTCAACCCGGACGGGTGCAGGGACAGCACTGGCCAGAGAACTGAATCCAGAAGCAGCCCACTCCTCGTCGGGCACATGCAACGGAACTGACTCTGCACTGCCATAAACCAGAATACCAGTATAGCCAGCAGGTACCAGAGGGTAAACCACTGTAACTGACCCAAGCTGACCAGACAGTACACCAAGCTCCACAGAAGCATAAGTACCCACAGCATAACCAGAGACCAGACATAAGCCGGTATCACCGGTAGCCAGTCCATCAGCTGAGAAAAGCTGACCAGCAGAACGGCCGACGGACCCCCCTGCTGGCGGGGTAAGCTGACTGACTGACTGACTGACTGACTCTGACTGACTGCCGCAGACCCAGAGAATACCCAAACAGTAGTGCCGAGGTACACAGGGCCAGGCCACAGATAACCAGAATAGCAGTCCAGACCGGTGAGGAGCGGCGAGAGGTACGGGGCTCACCCGCCGGAGGCTGGGTTGTTGAGGGCTGGTGCCCGCCCGTCGGTGACCGGCGGTTGACAAGGTGTCGCCAGGTGCGTGCGGGAGTCCTGGCACCAACGGCAGGAAGACAGGCCGAGATAGCCAGACCCCAGGTGACAGCATGCCAAAGCACCAGAGCCCGTGGGTGCACCTCCAGCACAGCACCGGAGGCACCACCAGACTGCACCGCATCCGCCGTGCCAGAGAATGCTAGAATGCACAGCAGACTCATGTACATGAAGTGACCCGCCCCACAGGGCCTGCGGCCCGGGCCACCCGGACCCCTGGGTCGGGACGGCGGTGCCGTGCTCACCAGCTGCACAGCTCCAGGGAACTCGGTGTTGGTTGTTGTGATCTGCACGTCGGCTGCCGGCACCGCTGGCTGCTGCGGCTCAACACTGAAGTGCTGCATAGACATGGCAGGGTCCGAAGGCTGGTGCACGGCAACATGGAGCTGAGCAGGCGTCATCTCACCGTCGGGTCCGTCCCCATCGCCAGGGTCCTGGTACGAGTTGAAGCGGTTGACAGCGTCATAGTACTGCTCCTCCGAGCGGCCACATGAGTCCCAGATAGCCCACTCCGACTCAGTCCACGGCTCCCCACTGTCAACGGCAGAGTGCGGCACAACGGCAGCCGCCTGGGCCGCGGGGATGTCAAGCGGTGCCTCCCCGAGCTCCAATGAGTAAGAGTATAGGCATGACTCATACACCTCCTCCTCCGGATCGAGGAAAGCCGCATCCAACTCTGACAGGATGTCTGCAATGGGCGTGCCCTCGGGGTGGAACCCCGCCACATGAGCACTCTGCACCCCTCCAGGGCAGTCACGGCGGAAGTGAGGGCCGCCGCAGTCCCAGCACTGGACCGAGTGGCGGCCCTGTGCATCCCGCGTCACCCGCAAGGCAGTCGGTGAACCACCGGATGCAGGCTGCCGCTGCCCCTGAGTCCGCGGCGGAGGGGCATGAGGGGAAGGGTGAGAGCCCTTCCTGTGTCCCTTCATGTTCTGTTGTCGATTCTTCCCACCGCGGGCCGGTCTGGCGCGGGGAGCCGTACCCCTGTCGCCCCCAGACCGGTGAGCACCCTGTCCGGCCGCCTGCGGCTGAGCATCCCGAGTCTGTGGCGGGTGCCTGGGCTCGTCACGCCTGCGGCCACCAACAATGCGAGTCTGCGGGATGCCCGCACGGGCCAGAAGGGCGGCAGAAGGGGACTCCCCAGAGAGAAGTGAGGCCGCCAATGCGGAGACCCCATCCTTTTTCTTCTTCTCTTTAAGCAGCTTCTTTTCCTCTGTTTTCTGTTGGTGGAAGGCCTTCACAGCCAACGTGAACTGTTGAATGCCGAGAGCCCGCTTCTCCCTGCCCTCGGCCGTCTTAGAATTCCACTCCTGTAGAAGGTCCTTATAATACAGAGGGCACATGCGAAGGGTGAGGAGGTCCAAGGCGAACCCCACACCCCACACATCGTCAGGCTCTACACCAGGTCTGAGCTCAGAACGGATCGCGGTGTGGTGCTGCATGAAGCCCTTAATATAGGGCTCGGGGTCTACATCCTCCAGCAGCTCGATCGCAGGAGCCGTCTCGAATAGGTAACCATGGGAAACCCACGGCCTGCGCCGTCTGGCAACGGCTCGGCAGACAACCAGCCAAGCACGGCGCCCATCATCCGGAGACACCGTAGCCGACTCCTCAATGAGCCGAAGGCATGACCCACGCACCAGCGACGTCAAGATGCGATAGAGAATGCGAGTGGCCTCAGGAAGAACAGCCGTCGTGAGGTCAGTCGGGTGGAATACCGTGTCAAACTGAAGGTTGAAGTCGGTCAGTTGGGTCTGTACCGCTTTAGTGAAGCGGTCCAGTGCAATTTCTCGAGGCACTTGGCCTTTGATCTTGTCGATGTCAAAAACCCACTCCGAAGCCTTGATGTGAGTGGGCCGGCACTGGTCACGAACTTGCTGAATAATGCTGGCCCGGTGACCAGGCTCGCGGAGAATCGTCTGGCAGTCCTTAAGGAACTCCCTGAGAACCAAAGCACCGTCCGTGTCATCACTGTCAAGCGGGCGACGCTTCACAGGTGTAGGGGGCACAGGTTCTTCAGGGCCGTCGCTGAAGGGAAGCGCCCTCCGCGTGTCGATCCCAGCCGGAACTGGAGTGGTGAACCCATCAGAAGGATCCATGGCAGCCATGACAGCTGCAAGATAAGCACCGAAGGGATGAAACCCTAACGAAAAGGGTGAGCCCCCTTCAAGGAAGGGGCCAAATCCAAGATAAATTCAAAATCTGCTCCGATGCCCACGAAACTCGGTAACACGGCCGGTAATGGCGAAGTAAAAACACTCTCCAAAGGAAAATGTCCGAGCCCAAGTAGAACGTGAGTTATAAACGGTCAAAAACGGCCAAGTCGCCCGCAAGATTCGTAGATCCGCTCAAAGTTCACAAACAAGCGGCAAGCGTGGCAAATTAAGGTAAAATGATACGGGTAAAGATGTATAGAGCAGTGAGGAAAAATGCGGAGCGGCGGGGGTGGGCGGAAGGTAGGAGAGTAGAGTCGAGGTCTCCGCGCTTGTCGATGTCCGAGGTCATGGTCTTTTAACGTGTCGCGAAGCACTCAGTACCAAACTCTGCGCAATGCTGCATACCATCGGGGGCCCCAGCGCTCTCTGACCCATCTTCTCCGTACTCTCCTCCGCCACTCGTCGCGCTTACCTCTCCATCCACGCAGTCAGTTGTGCCGCGAAAACGCGGCACCCCGCAACATTCTACCTACTCAGCCACGCTCGCCCCTCTACAGCTTTAGCCAGCCATTTAGTGGCTTTGAATCAAAACCACTTTAGGCAAGTGGTGGGCCTATAGCCTACTAGAATGTCCTAGTGACACAGTGAAAACGCTGAACGCCGTAGGGTTTGAGCGAGGCAATCGGGTATATCAAAAGATAGAAATGAATACACGACTCTCAGGCTATCTAAGCTCTGAGGCCGTCACTAGGCAATCATATCGTGTGTCACAGTCTAAGCTACCGAAGTCGAACTACTGAGTACAGGTAGGAAGTCACTGTACTGTCACTGTCACTGTCATACGTCATACGTGATACTGAACTACTGAATCTCAGCACCCTCTGCGGGCCGGATCTGCACAACCTCCAGCTCAGAGCCCCGCTGCTCCAGGTCCTCCAAGTCCTGCAGCTCCTGCACTGAAAGCGGCCTCTCCACATCCGTACCCGAAGCACAAGGGAGGGCGGGTGGGAAAGTCCACACACTCACAGTAACACGGCAAGAAGCCTTCTCAGTACCGAAGCTGGCCTCTTAGGCCTCCGACTGATCAGAAAACCTCAGTTTTCAGATCCGCTCCGTATGACAGTCATACTGCCTGTCATACTACACTGATCAGAAAACCATCAGTTTTCTAATCAGCTGCGGCTACATAGCCCAGCTTGCATGACACATATGACACATATGTGAATGGAAACCCGGCCGGTGCAAGCACACAAAGATCACCACAAAGCAGTGCACGTACAATGCATGGCAGCAAATCAAGCAATCAGGCAAGAAGGGCCGCCTACTCTGCTGAGCATGGGGCATGCTTCTGGACACCGCCAGCCTGCGGTTGAGGTTGGTAGCCTTGTAGGTGGCTGCAGCCGCCGACGAGCTCCAGCCACCGTACTGATTGAACTCGAAATCAGTAACCTGGTCAGCCGCAGCCACCGCCGTGGCCCCACCAGACCGCAGGGACTTGGGAGGGCTCGGGCTTAATTAGCATGCCGGGATAATTTCATTTTATAAACTTGGTGACCGACTGCCGTAGGTCGCGGTCGACGTGACGTGACACCAATCCATAAAATGGGACTTTATAGGAACTACGACTACGAAGGTGTTTCACAGGATCACAGCTCTCTCTCCCTTCGGCATATCCAGTCCAGCGAAGAATATTCCCCCCAAAATTTCGCGTGTATCCTACGTAGGATACAAGTACGATGTCGTTTGACGTATGCGGTCAGCTAAGATCATATAATACACGAGTTGACAAATGAAAAAAGAGTTCGTCCGTCTAGTTGACCAAATATTCAACCCCGACGAGTTGGTTGTGAATTACCCCCGTAATATATATAACGCAGTGGGTGACGGGTGCCAGCTAGCCCGCCCGCCTGCTTGAGTGCGTAGAATCAAGAGAGATCCATCGCCCATCTTCGCCCAACATGCCCATCGCTCTCGCATCTCCTTGTGGGCTACGTGCACCCGCCTCGAGAGGGGCATCCGGAGCTCTCCGGAGCCATGCGAGCCGTTGCAGAGGGTCACAGCGCTCAGTTCCGGCGTCACTGGGCGCGCGTGGGTGGATTACGTGCTGGAGGGCTCCGAGGCTGTTTGTTCGCAGGGATTTCGTCACCCAATTCGCTGGAAAGTCGGGGGTTGTAGGGCGGAGAACGCAGCGCCGTGCGGGCTGTGGACGCGGTGGGGCCGGTGGGACATGTGCGTCAAGCGAGGGTCCTCCGACCGGCGTGTACACCGTGCAGGTGAAGTGGAATGGGGAACAGCCGTTGGTGATTTCGCGGACGCGGATCAAGTGGAGGGACGTTGAGGTTCCTGTGGTGCACGATGAGGTGATCTGGGACGCTGATAATTCGTCGTTACAAGTCGACGTATTTGTGCCCACGCAAGAGACGGAGTGGCTGCCGGATCAAGTCGGAGTTCGCGAGCGCCTAAATCTTGTGTTCGAAACAGATACTTTAATTTCTGGCTCGTTCCAGCGTGAAGGGGAGGGACCCCTTCCTGTCTATGTGAGCAAAGATGGGGACGTACCGGAGACGGAAAACAACGGTATAACTCCTTGCAGCGCAAATTGAATTTGGATCCTGTTTCGAAATCGGGGAAGAATCTTGCCCTGCTTGCGCTTGCAGTACCGCTGATACACAGCGCGAAGCACCACCGGTGGTGTGTTTGGAGGGGTAGGGGGAGGTTTTAGGTACCCCATATGTGGTGACGTGGCACGTCAATGATCACGCTGAAGGAATGTGCTTCGAAAACTATGACGATGCTCTTGAACTCTATAAAGAGAAATGGAATGGGCCGTGGGCTGCACGCCTGTATGATAGCGATGGCAGTGTTCGCCAGCAATACGGCATTATGGATTATTATAACTGGTGGGCACTTGACTCGTGGAGGAATGCTAATGTGTCCGGTGACACCGATGTGCCGGTCGTAATGAGCGCTTCCTCCTCTTCCACCGACGCGGATGACCAAGGTACGTGCTGGCTATCCAGCCTGCATCCGTTCACGATTGCTTTGATCCCCGTGCTTCTCTGCCTTTCAGACAGCTTAGGCATTGTACCTTCTTCAGCGCGATGTATTTACAGGAAGTCCCCGAGAGAAATAGGTGAGACGAAGAGTAAAACTTTGGAGCGTCGTGTAAGACTTCGCTCTTCGTTTCTTTACACTTTTGCAGAGAGAAACCTGCTATGTCATACAGATTGAATACTGTGAGAGTAGGATGCCGTCCTGTTGCTTCCTTATGACTTGACGTGTGGTGTACAGTTGTGCCGCTTCGCGCTGACACTACTGTGCTCGCCTGGGTGTGCCACAGAGGATAGCTTCATGTACGAGTTTGTGAATAGCTGTGTGGTATTCGAGGCCGCCAACAAGTACGGCCTTTCCGCTCGTGGTGTGCGGCCTAACACACAGTTGTACAACACCCGTGGAGACGATGATCAGTTCCGTGCGCGTCAAGTGGGGAACCGCTTGTTCGCATTTGAGTCGCTGTCCACACCTGGATATTACGTGGGCATTGACGACGATCCTGCCGACGTTTGGTATCCTCAAGAGAAGTGTTACAGGAGTGTTCTCGTCAAATACGGTGACCCTAGGGCACACTTACGCCTTATCCCTGCCCGCGATGGCTCGGATACTCTCCGCTCCTTTGAGTCTGCTGCACGTCCTGGGTTTCTTCTCAACCACTGCGACGGTCTCATGTGGTTCTTCGACGGGCCTGCAAATGACGAATCAACTTTCTCAAAGGATGCCAGTTGGAAGCTCTTGAACGGTGCGCCTCTCTATCTGCTATTCAAACGGAAATATCTGCTGAGCAGAAGTTGCTTTAAATCTCAAACAAGACTTTTTACATTCCAGAGTGCTCTGACACTGTGGCAAGCGGAAATCTGGCGTTTGGTACAGTCACACGTCTTGACCCAAGTGTTAGAGCATGTTCACAATATTGAACTTGTGGTGAGCTGACGTGTCTTTTGATAGTTTCAAGCTTGTGGAGAGCTTTAGCTTCACAAGTGACAATGGTGAGAGACAAACGTGCTATTCGAAGACTATTTGCTGCGCTGAACATGTAAGTGTCAATTGTGACGAGTTTTGGAACAGGTTTTGAACATGGACGATCAGCCATCTCCTCGATACCCAAGACAGTCAACTATGAACCAACTGAGATGACCAATGACGACGACGCTGACGTGGTCACCTTATCTCTTCAGGATGGACAGCAGCTTTATGTGAATCCAGAGGGTTGGGCGGGTGTGGCGTGTGAGGGTGATTACACTAACACCGAGTTAGCACGTCGAGCATGGACCTTCACACCCATCGATGATGATGAACCGACCGGCATAATCACATTGGAAGATGGGCGACAGTTATATGCTAACCCGGCAGGATATCTTGGGGTGGCGTTTGAAGGCTGCTTCACAAACACAGATCCTGCGCGCAGGATTTGGAATTTGAAATCTGCAAATGACAATGATTCCTTCACGGCCGTCTTGAAGGATTCTCGAGTAATGCACGTGGACTCTTCGGGTTGGGCATTAGTGGGCAGTGAAGCTGCCCATGCACGTGATCAAGTGAACACCCTTTCCAAGGAAGCCTCCACATGGCGATTATCTAGGTTCTGAAGATTATTTCAATAGCAAGCTAAGCCTCCCAAACGAGTTTTTGAGCATGCATAAAAGAAAAAGGAAAGAAAAAGACACACCCTTTTTCGGGGTGTGGGGCTTTGAGTCCCCTCGACTTTGAGCATGCATATTGCCATTACACATCATTTTACGGACTCTTAAATATGTGATAAGTATGAGAGCACTAGAGAGGGATGGAATGATTCCCTATGGTATTTGTTGGGAATATATTTTGGATGATTCTATGCTAAGCTATCCGTCAGTATGTTTTAGGTTATTAAGTTCCTGTATAATGTGATGCAATGACACAATGCATATGAGCTACCAGTTATCAGTAGAATACTTGAGAACTCACATAAGTTGTGTTCTGGAATATACATCGAATCTGAACTGTAGCCACCACTTCACAGGTGGTGACTCTATACAACGAGTCTCTTCAGATCACTAGCTAGTCGGGCTGAGACATGTCCAGTCCAACAGGGTAAAGTATTCTGGTGGGAGAAATTATTTACATTTAAAACATAGCTTGTGGACTCTCTTCAGCATTTCTATAGTCTCATTTGGCACTGTATACAGATATGTCTATATCTATGTAAGTGAAAGCATTGAACTCACAGGTATGCTCGGCTCAAGAGATAGTGAAATAACTGTCAGAGCTCATACCGTGAGACTCCAAAGCTCTCTAGAAATGTCAAATGAGACAGTGCCCAGTCCGGTCACCGAAGTCCAATGACGACAGAACCGAATAGAGTGTCTATTGCTGTGATGTCAGATCTGACTAATGCTGACCGTCGGATCTAGTACAGTACTAACTAAGCACTCTGCGGAATCTCAGTACTGTGCTCTGTACTATTATCACTCTAATGATTTTTCAGGGTCTTCTGTGTAGGGTATGTGTACTATGTACGCATATAGGCTCTGTATACTGTAGGTTGTAGACTTAGACACTTTTGATCGTTGGTAATTCTGCTCACAGCTCCTGATGTACTCTGTGCTTTGTCTACTGTGTCACAGTTGCTTCACACTACTCTATATAATACATTTCTACCATCGCAACTCTTATCCCTAACACACCACCTGATATTGGTGAATGTTCTTCGAACGATAACGCTACAAGTCGAACCTTGCTTAATTTCTGCTGCTGCTTATATAAATCGACCTCAGCAACTCCTGATGTCCGAGCTTCTGTTGCGGTGTTGTCATATATTAAATCTGAAATGTTCTCGCCAGAGCTGACGTGTTCCATCAACGCTCTTCCATCTTTTACTAGCTCTGTGCACCACTTCGTTCTGACTAGCATGTGCCTGCCTGATGGATTGGTTCTGCGCTCCTGTGGTAGAAATCGCTTGAGCTCCCCCATTGTCACAGAAGATATGGATTGGTCGCTGCACCGTTCCGATCGAATCAAGAACCTGTATGAGATACATCTAATATTTGCCTGTCGTAGTCATCGCCACGATCTCTGTCTCTGGTGTGGAGCGCTGATGCTACAATCGTTTGCAGCTTCGATGTCCAATAATGCACCAGTGTTCCGTTGAGATCAATAGCGTTCCTGTGAACGATATTCCTGTCGCGGCGGCAACGACGACACGACCGTTGGTTCATCTTCCCAACACGACAGTAGAAAGCGACACGCCGTGCCGAGCTGACTTCTACGCTTGCATCTGAGGAAGTTCTCAATTATTCGCAACATGTTGGAGAACGGCAGATTCCCCCACTGTGGCTGTCGAAACGCTGGATGCCGACATCCTCCTTCGCGCTTCAGCCGTCTCGGCAGGAGGCGCTGGGTATGTCCTCCGCCACACAGCAATCGCGAAATAAGTTGAACGGGCCAAAATTCAGTGTCCAGACCGTGCCACAACGCCGGTAGCAACATCCAATACATGGATATCCTCACAATGGATATCCGGGAAAATGGGCAACACAGATGACAGTTTCGGTGAAGACTTAAACTGAATATTATGAGGTAACCGGAAATAATATGAACCTCGAACCTAAACCCGGATCGGCAACGGTCGGTGACAGGTGACACCGCTGTGACACACACCCCGAGCTAGTACGGATCTAAGGGAGTCTGCCAGGGCCTACACCGGCTACTCCGGGAGGGTTGCCGGCAGATTCCAGTACACCACCTCCGTAGTTGTGGAGGTGGGGAGTGTCACATACAGTGGTACACATCCCTGCAGCTCTAGCAAGTCAAGCTACAGTGCAATTCTGATCCAAACCGCCTAGGGTTGCTAGTGGGTGACAGCGTGACACCCCGCAAGGGCATCTGGCTCCTGCATGTCGAAATCAAATCTGCAAAGCTACAGCAGGAGCAAACCAAATTCACGTGTATAAACTGTCCAACGGCAACAAACATATTGAAGGAGTCGGTGCCGTTGAAGAAAAGCATTCGCGGAAGAACTCAAGCCGCTACTCCATCATGTGTGGAGCCCCGAAAGAAATCAAGTGCCATCCGAATCAAATGCTGCACCACCAGAAGCGGTGTCCAGCTCACTAGCCAACAGACAATCTGGCGTTTTTGACTCTTTGAACCTGCTTTTAGAAGACGTTTTTTTTGCTTTTGTACTATTTTTCTAGACCAAATTTGGCATCACACGTCATCAAATCGCATAAGCATATCCTTGACACGTCATGACACGTCATCATATCGCACAGTGAACCGTTGACACGTGGCACTATGATATGTGTTTGTTGAGTTTTTTTATCTCCGTCGGCAAGGTAATTGAACAACATAAGAACGCAGAAGAAGCAATCAACGGAGAGAGATATCTTTTTGGATTGGATGTGTTCATAAACACAAGCCCCGCGTCAAAAAACGCGGTTATACAACTATCATCACACGGGTATTGTTGCATGGACGTTGTCTATTCGTTTATTTACAAGTATAATGTTTGCTAGTGTTAGTAGTCTTACTATATGGTTGCCCATAAATGTTCGATAGTGAATTTTCCGTGCCGTGCCAAATGGTCATGTTGTCTGCCGATTTGATACAAATTGTTCGGTTGTGAGGACTGAACCAGTCTCACAAGGGTGCAAGTAACACTTACAGGGAATATGGTACTGGGACCATAGGGTGATATCGGAAGACTTTGTATACTGTCGGATATTTCGTATAACTTAGGTGAACTTTCACTGTTTGAAGTTACAAGACACCAGAGGTCAGTGCCAATGTGTAACTAATTCCAAAACTCCCATGAGAGCTTGTTCAGCTCTTTAAGTAGTAACATGTCGACTCGAATTCCCTCAGATCTCATCCGAATTCGACAGTCACAGTGCTCAGTCACTTCATGTTCACATATCCTATGACCTGTCTTGTCATTTAGACCTTGGGCTGCAGCTGCCAGTCATACAATGATCTCTGCTCTGAGTTGCTGAATAGTCATAGATCTGATGATGTGGCAAGAACTGGGGCTCTCCTGGTTTCCCTCCAGTTCTGTGTGGCTGTTTGAATATAAAATGGTTCCCCCCATTTCTGGAATGGTTTCCCACCAATTCTCTCAACCTGATCTGCTGTGGTTGCAGATGTTCAAAAAGTCACAAGCTGTCAGTCACCCTCGTCATACCTCGCGGTCATACTGGTGACTGTCATTGGTGCTGTCACTCGTCATTCTGACACGTCTGTCTCTCGTCTGACTCGCGATACACCCTAGTACAACTCTCCCCCCCTTTTCGGCGCGCCTACGTCCTCGCTAGGCTGTCCTGCGTGCCCTTATGTACATAGTCAGGGGAGGTTAGCATGCACTTTGCGACAAGATCGGGCTGCTAAGCCCTCGGTTCTTGGGTCCGTGCCCCCCAGTCCTCGGGTCCGGGTCCCCCTTACGGTTCTTGGGTCCGTGCCCCCCAGTCCTTGGGTCTGGGTCCCCTTCCGCAATCCGGGTTCGCCAAGGCGCTTCACCGTCTCACGCTGCCAACGCTCATCAGGTTTGGCAACCTCGGCACTTCCCAGATCACGGGTCTTCCGCGGCCATTGCGCCCCGTGGCTGACCAGCCTCGGTATCTTGAAACTCGCACGTGTCAGTCCTCGCTGTCAGCGTCGAAATGAGGTTCATTATCGCGAGCGCGCTCTCCTCCTTCATGCGCTCGTTCAGCTTCAGTTCGCAAAACAGGTGGTGCAGCAACGCGCGAGGTATTGCATATACCGCTTGGGCTGAACCCATACCGCGGGTGTTGGCCGAGGAGATGCCCCCCTGGGCCGTGTTCTCGTGCCTCCCTAGCATCGCTCGCGCAGGGCAGGGAGTCGTGTGGGTGCACAGCAACAAAGGTACTGAAGGTGCTGCATTTGTCCATATGTGAGTTGGCTTCATGTACGGTGTGCCATACTTACAATAGGTGGTCAACAGCGGCTCTGGCAGACCTTTCATTACGGCGCGCGTGTGCAATCCTCGCAGCGTGTCGCCAGCGGGGTTTTCTATGAAGAAATACGCAGGATCGTAAAACTCAATGATCTCCCTGGTACGCCGCACGCGCCTGTCCGCCAGCTTCATATCTGGAGCCCCCAGTGTCTTCGCCTTGCTGTACTCCTTGCAGGGGGGGCTGGCCCAGATGACGTCGAAATGATGCCGCGGGTAGAGCTTGTAGTTCCAGTGAAGGATGTCCTCCGTGCACGTGGCTTGCCACTTTGGTAGGATGTCCACTGTTACTACCTCGCAGTCCCTGAACTGACGTTGGAACTGCTGCTCCACTGAGCCGGCGGTACCGCAGAACAACACCAAGATTCTGACTGGGCGCTGCACTCTCGAGAGGTGAGGCTGATAAGCTCGGCTTTGGCTACTGCTGTGGACTGTCGGGGTGGGAGGTCTCATAGCCATCAACTGTGCCCGCTGCTCCTTCTGACCCTTGTGAGTCTCCCTTCGCCTTTTCTCTGGAGCCTTCTTCAACCTTTCCTCCTCAGCTTCGAAGACTCGCAGTGGTTCCAGCCTGCCCCCTCGCCGTTCCAAGTCCTCTCGGGTTCGCCACTGGCTGTGACTATGCGGCAGCCCTTTCCATTTGGTTAGCCACTCCTGCACTGTCCCGCCAGCCTTCCCACCTAGCTTCCTGAAGCGAGTGCTGATGATGCGTTCCACCTCACGCTCCCTCTGACCCTCTACCAAGACCGGTGACGGTGCCATTTCCTCCTGCCTGCTCACGAAGTGCTTAGCTCCCGACTGAACTGGGGTGAGCCGATCCGCTGTGAACACGTCGTGCACCTTCCAATGCACGGGTAGCTCTAACCTGTATGCTGACGGAGCTCCACGGTCCTGCTCTGGCAGCTCTTGCTGCCTGTGAATGCCGAGGCTAGTCGCTGTACAGACATTCTACTACACGTAGGGGGCCGTGCCTGAGCTTGCGCAGCTTCGGCTTCATCCCCCGATCTCCGGGCAGAGTCAGGTGCTGGCCATCCACCCATACTTGATCATTCACCTTAATGTGCTGCAGCCGGTGTCGTGCGTCAAACTGCTCCATCATGCGCTGCTGGGCCATCTGCAGGTTCACCCGCGCTGCCTGTAGTTGCCGCGCGAACTGCTTGGCCAGCTCGTGCGCAGTCCCTCTCTTATCCGCCGCTACTCACCCACCTTTTCTTCGTCTTGACCCACCTAAGGCTGCGTCCATGAAGAAGTCCAGCTGTGTTGCGGGAGCGTGTCCGTACACCAACTCAAAGGGAGAGAATCCAGTCGCTGCTGACGTGGAGTCATTGATCGCGTACTCCACGGGTGTCACCCAGAGGTCCCAGTCCTCC
>LGRX02034685.1:0-56581 GCA_001247695.2 Cymbomonas tetramitiformis
GTACTGTTCAAAATGGCGAAATTAAAACTCAAACTTTAACGAAAGAAGTTGTATTACCAGATGGACTACAATCTGTTTGTAATATAAAAAATAGTACAACTACCGCGATTGTTGGTAACGGATTACAATCAACTTCAACGATATCAGCGGCTACGACCGTTCAAGCTGGGACGGCTCTTCAGGTGACTACGAAACCAACCACGATATCAGCTGTAGCGGATCAAGAAGTATTAGTTTGGGATAACAATATAATCAAAAGTATTCTATTGAATGGACCTGTTCGAAAACCTACAAGTCTATACGGCGAGAGCGGATTCCTCATCGCGGGAATTGTAGCACCTGGAACGTACAGTATGACGAATACTTTAGCATATAAAATGCAGTTTCCGGCTAACTTTGTAGATGGTGGTATTTATATTGAAACTATGAAAGTTGGTTATAACTCTCCACTGTTTATAGACCCTGCTCGATCTGGATTCTTTTATATTAGCGGTGATTTAATTAATGGTTTTGAATGTCAAAATTATACTTTAGATTTAAGTATATCACAAATTTGGAATCCAGAATTTCCACAAAATACAGCACCGTTGAATACAACAAACTATTATACGCCTGTGAATTTTCAATTAGCTGAATGTGGTGATAATAGTGGCGGTAATACGGTATTAAACACATATCTTGTTCAAATACGATTGAGTGAAGATGGTATTGATGTTTGGCAAGACATAAATAATCCCAATATTACAAATGTATATAAATTTAGATTTACATTAAGAAAAATATAAATATATAATATATACTATAAATCATGTCAACTAATTTCGTAGGAAAGACAAGCGATGCTACGAATTTTAATACGAAAACATTATCGATAAATGGACAAGGTGTGAATCCGGGTAATCCGGGGGTTATACCTGACCCGCTGGTTGTGAATGAGTTGCAAGCGAATAAAATTGGTGTAGCAAGCAATCCAGTTAACGAGATTACTATGGCGAGCGATTTTAATTATCAAAACGATTTAAAATTTTTCGATACAAGCGACCCAGATCCTGCAAATCATCGACAACAATTCAATATAGAAACTGATGGAACGTTAAGGGTTCACACAGGTATAGCTATTAATGACTTTGTTTTGAATAACCCTGCAACCGAGGAAAAATTCAAAATAGGTTTAGATGCATTAGATAGCACATTTCAAATATCATCGACTCAACCCATTCAACAGGTAAGATTATCGATGAGTGATACAGGTATCAACGAGATGCAGTTCCAACAAATGACAATGAACGTTGGTGCTTTGGGAGCGGGAATCCTTGTGAACGATGGCGATGTTATATTGAACGGTGGTAACCTTACAGTGAACCCAGGTGGAATTATCAGTGGTGACGGATCAGGTTTGACCAATCTACCAGGCGGTGGCGGCTCTCAAGATTTACAAAGTGTTTGTGCTATCGGTTCAACTACAAACGCTCAAGATGTTTCATTTACTGGTACTGGTACGATGACTATCGACCAAGAAACAATCAGTGGTAATAATATTCGACTCGAATCAGGAACGGGCGGAGCTGGGAAAGTTTCGATAGGAGAGCAGACTCAACTTTATACCAATACAGACCACATTGGAAACCGTTCGATTGCTATCGGTCGTAATACACTATCGTTCAACGCTGAAACTACAAATGATGCAGTTTGCATTGGAAGCGGTGCGGGAAACAATAACTGTAGCGATTTCGTTGTTGCGATTGGAGACGATGCGGGTCAAAATGATTGTGGCGAAGCAAGTGTTTGTATTGGAAAATTTGCAGGTGAATTTAATCACGGAATTAATAGTGTATCTATTGGAAGCAATGCGAATCAAAATTCGGGCTCCGCTGTAGCAGTCAATAATTCGATTTGTATCAATGCTACTGGTGTTGAATTAAACAATACACTGAACGATTCATGTATCATAGCACCGATACGTGCAGTCACGTATGATGATACAACGATGTTACCATTGTATTACGATAATACTTCGAAAGAATTGATTGAAACAACTCAAAGTGATTTAGAAAGAGTATGCAATGCAGGTAACTCAACGCAAGTAACATATATCGGTTTTTTTGGCGGCGTTCAAGCCCCTGACGAAGGTGCATTCCAAGTATATCAACGAGCATTCGCGGGATCTACTTTTAGATGTAATACGTTTACAACAACACCCAATAACTCTATATCAATCGGTAAACAAGCACTCGGTGTTCTTGACGTTACACAAATATTAGGACCTGAAAACATATGTCTTGGTACATCGACTGGGGCTAACGGAGCGACCACTGGTGAAAACAATATATGTATCGGTAGCGAATCGGGAGAAAACGGTATGAGTGGTTCAAATAACATCTTTATAGGAACAAAGGCAGGTCAAAATACAGGTGGTCTTGCAGATGGTTTAAATAATAATATTGTGATTAACGGTACAAACACAGAATTGAACCCAGGTTTGTCAAGTTCATGTTATATTAGACCGATTCGAGCATCGCCCGATGTACCGAGTGAAACATTACAATTGTATTACGATTCAGCCAGTAACGAGGTACGAACTGGTACGGTCGCTGGTGGATCGGTTGGATCGCTGGCTCAAGTCTTAGCAATTGGAAATACTGGGGCAAATATCAATCTCACAGGTGATTTGGATTGTACAGCCATTCGTATGACGAATTCCCAGGACTGGGCGTACACAACGCCAACATCGAGCCTTACGTTAAACGGCGTACCATTGACAGGTTTGACTGCATCATATAAGACAACGACTACACCTAATAACTTTACTGGTGAAGTATACACGATGGTTAACACATCTGCTTCTACAATCACATCAGGAACGGTGGTTCAATTGGATACTTCTACTATAGCAGTTAATGGTGTTATACCATACGCAGGCATTGCTACGCAATTGACTCAAAATTGTGCCGTATTGGGAATTGTAACAGCAGATTCATTAACTGGTGCTTCATGTTTCGTTCTTGTCAGTGGGTTTGCATCGGTCAAATGTCTCGATGGTGTGTATACGCGTGGACAGTTGTTAGCTGTTCGTACTGGTGGTATTGCAGCTAGTACATTCCCTAGTTTGACTACTGGTATAATCGGTGTATGTATGCAAACTGTGACGTTACCTAGTCCCGATGCGGTATTATGTTATATTCAAGCAAGATTCCAATTTTAAATAAATTATATAGTATATATAACAAAATGGCTAACTTTGTCGGTAAAAATTGTCAATGTTCTAAATTTACATCAAAAAACGATGTATCAACCGAAGTTTTATTTTTAAGAGCTACTGATGGTGAATGTATTCTACAAATGGATGGACAAGATGCTACGATCGATATTAATGTAACGAATTTGATTGAATTTCGAGTAGCAACACAACAGCCCGAGTTTCTTCAAATGCAACTCGTAGGACTACCAACGACCGAACCAAGTTTAAACAATTACATTTGGAACGATGCAGGTACTCTTAAGATAAAAACATAAAAAGTAAAATTAAAAATAAATATATATATTATTATATATAAGACATGAATTGTATCGGTAAACAAGCCCAAGCTACAAGTAAAGTATATACAAGGATAACTTCGCCTCTCGGTGGAGAAGTAACCTGTAGAGATATAAATATGAGACCGAAAGGAGGCAATGAACAATCGAGATTATTGATGTTTGCTAAAACTACAAGCGTTGATATGGATAGCACTAGAAATACAGGATTCGATAATGGAAATGTTTTTTTTAACGTTGCGTCGAGTGGTGGAGGAGTTGACGGCAACACTATATTTCGTTTGGCGAATATTCCACGATCACCTGACTCTGGCGTAACACCAACAATCCCACCAAAAATTCAGGTAAGTGAACTATACACTGATAGCGATGGATATGTTAGAATGAGGATCGCATAAAATAACTTTAAATATATGATACTAATATAAATATATAAAACTATGACATCATTATTCGCATTAAAGATGATTAACCATCTAAAACAATCAAATGAATTCGATTATCTAATGAATGAGAAACGTAAATATCCCGAGGAATTCGGTATGTTCAATACGAATGAATATTTATTATTGTTTTTCGTTGTAGGTCAAATAAAAAAGAATGTACCTTTTGTAAAACTACTAAAACTATTAGGCACCGATTTTAAAGTGTTCTTAATGTCGTTATACCGTGAATCATTTGAAAAACCAAAAAAGAAAGATATAAAGACATATAGATATAGATGGAGTGATATAGAAGATGATGGTAGTTACGACGATCTTCGTTCGTTTATAAAAGAATACTGTGATGATTGGATTGAATTCATGCCCGAGATTTTATACACTAAATCGTATTATCCGCAGATACCTCGATAGACAATATATGTTTTTTTATGCATTACCGTGTTGGGATTATATTATATATATTAATTTTGACGGTGCGGTAATCACAGTGTTAACGATCTCATTACCGCGTGGGTACTCAAAACTTTCACGTAACAGATAATTATTATTTAGATGATTCACCTTCACAAATATAATATGTTTTCGCGATTGAAACCGTATGACCAAGTTGTTTAGCTATTTCATACCTTTTATCAAATGGTGCATCTTTATAATAGGTTTCTACTGATTTTCGTATTGTATTAAAACCAACCTTCTCTTTTATTCCGTGTTTGAAAAACAATCTATTGATTCGATTACCGCTCATTTGACCCGCTGGTTTATTGGGATCGTTATTATTCGAAAATAGATATGTTCTTGGATCACTCTGTAAATCATCTTCAATCCTATTCTTCAACTCATCTCCTACTGTAAAATCAAACTTGTATTTATCACTTGTTTTCGTTTTATTGAAAACTAATTTACCAATGTCTCTTACATAATAATTTTTATTTATATGTTCTTTATCTTTACCCAATTCTTCCATATTATCATATACTTGAACCGTACTCCAATCATCTCTCATTGGAAACTCAATAATCATGTTTAATAGTAAATCGTTACTATTTTGTTTAATCTCTACAAGTTTTTCATATGGAATGATATACATATCTTCATTCTTTTTTTGAGAATGATCGATAGCCTTTTGATGTAGATAATCTTTGAATTCAATCAGTTCTTTGTATATTTCAGGATTCTTTTTCAAATATGGAAAACTATTATCACATTCATCGTAAATTTTAGTAATTACACACAATACCGATTTTGCTAAATGATCGTATTTATATGCTTTATTCATTTCTTCTTTGAAAACATTGAAACCTTGTTTGATAGAATACTCTACATCATGTATATGATGATCGGTAGTTGTCACTTTACGTGCTCTACTTTTATAGTCTTTCATTGTTTTCCCAGATTGAGCATATATATTCTCAATATCCTTTTCAAATTGTTGCCAAGTATACACCACATCAACATTTCCATCATACAACCTTACATTTAAAAATTCATTGATAACCTGGTCACCTTTCATTTGATTATCTAAAAATTCATTAATAATATTATCATTCTCTGTTTGTTCTTCATTCTTTTTTAATTCCAAATCATTGATAACCTTAATAGCAAGTTCTTCATAATTCATTAAATATACTTCACTGGGTTTCAATTCATTTATTTTCTTGATAATACAACTATTTGGTTCAACATTATTAGATTCCTTTTCATTTGATTCTGTAGTCTCAAGTTCTGTAACAATAGTCTCACATACATGATCAATGTATTCCGTTGCTGAATCAATAACTTCATTCTCTATATTAATATAAACATCTTTATAAGGTTGATTATTGTTTTTATCAGTAATTTCTCGAAGTTCTTTCAAAGCATTTTTAGTTTTATCGTTGAAAAACCAGTTCATCTTATTCAATAAGGAGATATTTTTTTTAATCCCTCTTCGACTTTCTTGCAAAGCACGCATACAGGCATATTGATCCGGCTTCTTCGCGATACATTTCTTTTGATAAGGATTCTTTTTAACGGTGATAGTAGAAGTTTGTGTAGTACTCATTATTATATATTACTAATACTCATTTTCTTAAGTTGTTTACGACGCACTTATAATTTTATACCTTTGAGACTCTTTTTATTTTGAGCACGTGCTTTAGCCCAGAGTTTAGACATGACATTCGTGGTACCACGAGATTCTTTACGACGACTCTTGACAGATTGACTATGTTCATATTCCATCAAATGTTTTCCCTTACTGTCTCTCATACGATCTTGTTTGTCTTGTGAGTATTTCATACCGACGGGAATCAATGCAGGTTTTTTCATTTATATATAATATATATATATAAAATGATTTCAAAAGTTTCAAGAAAGAATATAGAAAACTTATATAGATTTATATTCAAAAGTATCAATGATTATATTCAATACTTAAAAGATCGTGGTTGGATTGAGTTCAAATAATATATGTTTAATGTAAATGGCTTCCTTTTCAACAAAAACATTTCTAAAATTCGATGACTACGGGACACCCTTATCGGCTTTTCAAAACATTCAACATATAATAGAACCGTGGAAAGATAAAGTGATTTATGAGCCTTTTTATATGGATGGTCGTTCGGGTCAACTATTAAAAGATATGGGATGTACCGATGTAATACATGAAAAAGAATATGATTTCTTTGAAATGGTTGATAAATTAGATTATGATATTATTATCAGTAATCCACCGTTTACATTGAAAAAAGATATAATGATTAAATTGAAGAAGATCGATAAACCATTCATATTGATTATGCCTTGTTCAGTATTGGTAACTCAATATATACGAGAACTATATCGAAATGACATTCAAATTGTATTGCCCAAAAGAAGAATACAATTCTATAAATTATCCGCTGAACACGAACCTGTATATGGTAATAGATCAAACTTTGAATGTTTTTATTATTGTTATAAATGTAATCTCGAAAGAGATATTAACTGGTTAAGATAAATTTAGTTTAACATCGCCAAATATATGGTAAATATCATCGAATGTCGAGTTACCGCACTGTCAAAATTAATATATATAATATTAATCACCATCCGGTAATCGTTTGAATCATTATCTGTTACGAGAAAGTTTTGACTACCCACGCGGTAATGATATGCTTAACACTGTGATTACCGCGTCAGCAAATATTATTATATATTTATTAATCCTGATGCGGTAATGATATCCTTAACACTGTGATTACCGCGTCGGTAATTATTTACTGTCAAGTAATAGATATTTACCGTATCAGCAAATATTTATTATATATATTTAATGTTGGTGCGGTAATCGTTTTATTCATCATCATCATCGCTATCGGTAAATTAAACATTTCAAAATTTATATTTTGATTCCACCCGAATCAAACATTTATATACGTAAATCAAGTAGTGATTACCGCGAGGGCAATATTTTATATTATATATTTAGGTACCATTCGGTAATCATTGATGGTCATTATAACCCTTTTCTTTTTCTTATAGTTAAATTTCGTTGTCCGCAAGTTTCAGGTTTATATATTTCTGCTGCGGAATTTGTACGCCGTACCTTATAGCAATACTACGTATTACGCCGTATATGCCAGGGACATATGTGATAATCAGTGACACGTAGGAGACCATAGGTCTTGAAATCCACGTCACCATACCACCTCGTGGACCAATTAGAATGCAGTATTTTTGCCACGTGTCTTTGATCGCAGCCGCCCTTTGGCTGCGTTGCGACACGTGGACGAAATACTGCATTCTAATTGGCCCACGTCGACGTGGTATGCTGACGTGGATAAGAGACCTATGATGCTCATTGCTCAAGTGTGCATACTGGTGCTCTACTGCAAGGCTAATATCATCTACTCGTGGGTGTTTACACTCGCCATCATGATATGCTCAAGCGTGCATTCATTGGTGCTTTTCTGCAAGGCACCATGCATGCGCCCTACACCACTAAACAAACACTCCACGCCTACAGAGCTACCTGGTGGTGCATGGAACTGCCTACTCATTTTGAACAAGTGTGGCAGTGTCGCCTTACGCCCGATCCACCACAAACTCCAATAGGACAGAGGAACGCGGCGCATCAGGCATGGCCAAATAGCGGGCTAGCTCATCACCATCGGCGCAAGGCACCACTACCTCGGCAAACTCGTCTTGTTCCTCATTTCCGTTCAACAGATCAAATCCGTTGGAATTGATTGTGAGCCGTGCCCGTTGTGCTGCAGGGGGGTCCCACCGAAATTATCGATGGGAAACCGATACCTGGTCATAATTCATCGAACGATACCGATATTTTGAATTCATCTAACCGATCGATAGGGATGATACGACCCGAAATATCGATGAATACTAATTGCTAGATTTTTCTATGTAGCGTAATCGATCGATACCGATTATGCGCGTGAGCTGATCGATCGATGATGATAGTGACCGATTTTCGGTCGATACACCGATAGATCTAACTATCGGCGTAATCGATACCGAGCCTTGCGGAATACTGAAAAATCAATGTTTTCAGCCCGTTTGGGGGCGGGGCGTGGATGCATGTGGGGTATGTTGCAATCTGAAATATGCATGTTTCGAAGTTTTCCGCACCTCGCCGGACGATTTTGGGGGCACACTGCATTTTCGGTTTTTCAAAAAATGCTTTTTTCGCTCGGAATACTGGAAAATCCGTGTTTTCAGTCGCTTTCGGTCAGTTTCGGGGGGTGCGTGATACCATAGTCACAATATATATACAACGGATATATATACATATGTATATATGTATGTATGTATTTTCAGCAATTTTGCAACACCATATCACACAAAACTTCAAACAGGATTCTCGAAAACATGGTTACAAAAACATTATTTAGAGGCTATCAGCCTATAGAGAATCACTGATCCTAAGATCGCCACCATTGCTGTTACATGAACTGCTACGCAACATTTCCGATGGCATTTCCGATGACATTTCCGAACGTCGTCAGGATGCAATTGCAGGGGTTGGGCAAACTGTAGCTGTTGCAGGGGTTGCTGCTGCAGGGGTTGGGCAAACTGTTGCTGTTGCATGGGTTGCTGTTGCAGGGGTTGGAGCAAGCTGCTGGCATTGCGAGAGGCGGTACATTCCGGGGGCTCATTGCGAGGGGTTCTTGTTGCAGGGGTTAGGCAAGCTATACAACGTCCTTTGTTTGTCGTTCTTGGGTTAAACCACATTGTTCTTTTCGGATCATCAGCTAGCTATTCTTCTTTACATTGTTGCATAAAGCTGACTTATTATTTGTTGGCCTTATCACCATCTGCTGCTGCTGCTCAGGTGCCTGCTGCGTCTGCATCTGCCGGAGCTGCTGTAACTGCTGGAACGGCTGGAACGGCTGGAACTGCTGGAACTGCTGGAACTGTTGGAGTTGTGGTTGCTGCATCTGAGGTTGCTGTTGTGGCAACTGGAACTGCGGGAACTGCTGGAGCTGATGAAACTATAGCTGCGGTCGCTGCTGAGGTGGCAGGACCTATTGTTCCTGCTGTTCATCATGCTCGTCAACCCGTCCCTTTTCTGAGGGAACTGCCGCCCGGATGCCCACCATATCCGCGCAGCAAGCATTTTCTAAATCTCCGTCATCTCCTCTTGGATTGCATCCAAGGCCATGGGGGCCACACTGGTGTGCGTGGCTGACACCGCCTGGGTGGACGAGGCAGCCAGGGGGGTTGGGGCTGCCGGGTACCCAAAGTGGCGGATGCCACAGGCCCTGGGCCCGTGGGCCGGCAAGCCCGTGGGCCGGCAAGCCCGCATGCCCCTGCCCCTGAGAAGCCATGTGCAGCAGGGTGGTATCCCCTTCTTGCTTGCGTGACAGGTTTCGCGTCCTCGGACATGTCCTCCGCCCCTGGGGTATAGAATTCTCCACCCCAAGTCATGTGCAGAGGTTCCAACTCCCCAGGGCCGCCGTCACCTGCCGCCAGATCATCAAGCGCCATCCCTATCACTGTCTCCTGCTGCGCCGGGAGCTCCTCAGGTGACACGGCCTCCGAGTCTGCCTGGACATGGTGTGACACATGGATCCTTGTCAACATCCTGGGGGTATTCTTTCGCCGCTCAGTTGCACTGACATACCCACCATCGTGACCGACCCTTCGTTTTTTTCGCCCAGCCGATGCCTTCCTGGCAGCCTCCACCCGCCTCTGCCTCAGCAGCCTCAGCAGCCTCAGCAGCCTCAATAACAGCCTCAACGGCTGCCAGCCGCTCCAGCTCAGCTGCATCAGCAGCCGCCTGTCGCTCCCGCTCTGCCCGGGCCTCAACAGCTGCCTGCCGTTTCAACTCTGTCCGAGCCGCCCGAGCTGCCTCCTTCTCCGCCCGAGCTGCCTCCTTCTCCCGCCCAGGCTGCCTCCTCCTCACACTTCAGGCTGCCTCATCCTCCGCCCGAGCTGCCTCCTACCTCCTCCGCCCGAGCTGCCTCCTCCTGTTGCGCAATGGTCAGAACCGCAATCCTCACCGATTTCCGCACCGATTCGTCAACACCTACCTACCGGGCGCTGGCCACTCGGGCTGGGACCCGCACCCTTCTGTCCAGTGCCTGTGTGAGCTGGAACCAACGGCTGGCAGGGGAGCATTGCCACCATCGCTGGAACCAGCTGGCTTGGGATGGAGGTCCTCCTCCTCCTCCTTTTCATCCCTTCGTTTTTTTAGGGAGGACCTGTCATCTTCAACTCCTCTTCCAACTTCACCCTTTTCGTCCTCCGCGGTTTGGTAGCTGCTGAAACCGTGCGTCGTCACCAACACTCCGTCCTCACGTCCCTACAGTACACAAAGGCCTGATAGGCTTCCAAAAGTTGGCCCTGCAGCGCCACCCGCTCCCGCGCCTAAATGCTTGGGAAAGTTGTCAAGTATGCTCCGCAGCGGATCCGCGACAACTTTGATATCTTGTGGCAAGAGGGCATTAGGGCCCTAAACAGGGCGAACCAACGAAGGCGCTTTGAAAAACATTGATATTTTCCCCTGCCTAATCGAACAGGTATCGTTAAAAATATACCCGCAATACGCTTCGAAAATCTTTGACAAGTCTACGCGTCCGTAGTCGTAGCCTGTTTTCCCATCCTTAAACTTAACCGCTTCTGGCCAAAACTTTGGCTTGTTGTCGCCTAACTTGGCATATGGTCCTAACAGACGCGCGAGTACTTTGCGAAAATCCTGTATGCTAGGCTCTTTCGCCTCGCATATATCGTCACACTTATCTCTGGGCATATTTCCTTTTAGGTTTTATTAAGGAACGAACCTTGCTTTTCTCTAAGTGTTTTCTCTAAGTATTTGCAGACGTGTTCCCAAATTGACCAAAAACCATTCGATCTATCGCCGATCGAACGGTTTTTGGTCATTTTGGGAACACGTCTGCAAATACTTAGAGAAAATACCAGACAGGTCTTTGCAATATTTAACCAGCATAAACGCAACACTACGGTTTTTCGAGCGATTCGGTCGTCATCGACCATATCGCGTGTTGTCACCAAGCCGACTTCAGTTCTCACATAAACGTACGGTTTAGGCCCTCCCGAACGCCATGCATCTGGAATAGCGGCCGTGAATCTGGAATTCGCGGCCGTGAATTGCGGGCTAGTGTCGCAACTTCCTCCTTTAGTCAAACTTGCACCTAACCCGATCCGATCTTTAAACGACTATGGAGCCAAATCAATCAACACGTGCTGAGACCTGCGAATGCGGACAATTTAACAAGAAGGGAAAGCTCATTGAATGCAAGCAAGATCCCTCGACTATGGATCACGCGGGCAAATTATGCACCCGGTCCAAAAGAGGCAAGGGCGAAGTGCGATGCGCAAAATGCAGCGGTCAACAGTCAAAGAAACCGGTTGCCGTCAAAAAAACCTTCTTGGACGACTTCGATCGTACGTACGCGAGCAATAGGCTTCGCAAACACCTTCGTGGTGTCTTTGCCCGAAGAGTCGCGACAACATCTGGAAAGGCGGTATTCGAGTATGTGGTGGGAAGCCTTGAAAAAGGTGCCGGATTGGAATAAACTTCCTCGTGGAATCGTAACCCCTACCGGCGAGTTGGAGGTGTTTCACGAGTCCGCGAAACACGGGGGCGTCGACCGACTTCTACGACAACTACCACACCTCACAGACGAAGATCGCACGCACTTGAACGTCTTCGTCCACGAGTTGAAAACCAAGGTATTGAAAAATCTGCGCAAGGAGTACAACTTCGAGAACCAGGCTTTTTTATCAACGACAATCTGCGTGGTTCAGGAGATATCGGGGGAGCCCGATAAGGTCCTCTCGTCCCTAAAGGGGTGGCAACCATGGCACTTGGACCAGCCGTTGAACCAGCCTCTCGCCGAACCCGCTCAGCACTTGGCGATTGTGCCCTACCTGGGCCCATCCTCCCCGACAAGGTTGTGCTCTGCGCCAATCCCGTCGTTCGATGCGTCGATTGAACTCCTCGGCCAATCGACGCAAGAGAGGTTGCAACTTGAATGCGATATTCAGTTCTGCTGAAATCTGTATAGGCAGCCCTGACCGGGAGTCCCGGTGCAGGCCCCTATGACAGATTCCTAGGTAGCCAACACTGGACCGTGACTGATCCGTAAGCCTGTGTTGTGACACACCGAGTGTCACAGGTAGCTAGACTCGAGACCGTTCCGACTCCGTGACCGCGTTCCGGGTATATCTAGCTTAGGGTTTATTTCTTATACGAGTTTATCTATATTGGTTCACTGACTGTCTGATATCTTGAACCGGGATATTCCAGTAGGTCGTGGACCCATTCCACGCGATTTTCCCACAGCTAATTTGGCCATGATTGGCTAAAACAGCCGCTTTGAGAGGTGGTGCGCGACGGCGCGTTTGGGTACGCACGGGAAATTTGAGGTGAGCGGTTTGCGGTGAGCGTCTTGAGCCGCAGCTATGGGGATTCGACCTGGACCGGGCCTAGTCGACGCAATGTTCATTTACGGTATTACGCTTGCCCTGATCCCGCTTGCTACCGATTTTTGGGCTGGTGGCTATATAGCACCTTCGACCTCGACGACGTCTTCCAGTGCCCCTCGCTCGCATGGCTCTGCCGCTCTTTCCGTAACTGTGGCGTCGCATCTTCCCCACGACATTACCCGAACGTGCCCCGGCGTACCACCTCCCATCAGGCTTTCAGAGTTATGGGTGTTTCCACACGAGCGAAACGGTCCCTCACGAGGGACTCCGACATCGACGCCTCGCTGAGGCTCACTGACGCGGTTCGCAACACACCGACGGCTAGATCACCGGCTGTTACGAACCCCGACCCTACTTCCAACACCGACGCCGACGTTGCGACGAGGAAGTATCTGCAGGAGCAGTCCAAGCTTGTGGACGAGGTCTACAAGGGGCGGCTCCATCGGACTTGGGCCAAGGGTATCCGCGAGGATATCCTTGGCGACAAGAAGCATTATTTCAACGGCAGAGCATATATCTTCCAAATTATTTTGCGGCCCGCAGTTGCAAAAGTTTCAGGCCCGGTTTCGGCCAGCCCGGCCAGTCTCAGAAATTTTTCGAATTTTAAGTATGGGAATATCACGAAAATCGAAAAATTTACGTGAATTTTTGAATATTTCACCGTTCGTCTACGGCCCGCAGCCTCATCAAATCCCGGCCCGCTTTCGGCCCGGCGTGACACGCTACGGCCCCGGGCCGGCCCGCCACGGTAAGATATATGCCCTGTTCAACGGCACTACTGACGCGGGTCTCCTCTCCGATGTGGTGGTTCAGCTGCGTACGGAGTTTGAGTCCGCTGGGCTAGACCTCGTCTCGTTCGACCTTGACGACCCCCAGGCTCTGGTGGTGGGCAAGGTGAACGCCCTGTTGTACGACGTGCTTGGGCTTATCATCGAGAAGCACAGCAACGCCCACGTCTGGCTTACGGGTACGGACGCGTCTGCCGACCGAGATGGACGGCGTGCGCTGGTGGACATCGTGAAGCGCAGCGTACCAGTGGCGTTGCGAGAGTCCTTCCAGCAGGAGCATGCCGCGCTTAGCTATCCCGCGAACGTTGACCCGCAGCCGATTTTGGCTCGGGAACAACGTTTGGTGCGGGATAACAAGGCCGCCGACTGGACCCCCACCGAGGCCACCAGGAAGCTCAGCCTCTACAGCCGGCTTGACCCGGTGTTCTACGCCGCGGTCAAGGTGCGTTACCCCATGGTGGCCGATCTCGCGGCGGTTTCCCTCAGTGCTCTGCGCTCTCTGGTTGTAGAGATTTATCAGGCGTGGGCGCAGACGGACGTTGGGAAGGCCGTCGTGGCCAAGCCCGCAGGTGGTGGCGCGTCGGCTCTGCTCACCAGCAGCGAGCACCTGGTACTACTGGACAAGATCAAGGAGTTGACCGAGCTGGTGCGGCGGCAGTGCGGGGCGGCTCCGCCGGTGGTGCAGCAGCAGCGGGATCCGCCGCGGCGGCAGCACGGGCAGCGCCGGCAGCAGCAGCGCGGGCAGTCACCGCGGGGCTTCCGCATGGGGGTCCAATCCCCACCGGCGGTGGGCTACGATCGTGACGAGCGGCGGGCTAAGCCGCTGTGTACCCGCTGCAAGAAGGCTGGTAAGGACCTTTATCATTTCTACCGCGACCGCCCGCTTGGCGGTCGCCAACATTCCCCCACCTCGGCCGCGGCTTTCTGTATCCCCATCGACGACGAGGATGCGGAGGGCGTGCATGCCCTCGCCATGTGTGCTGTCTTTCAGGAGGCGGCGGATGATGGAGCTGAGGCCTTTGCCCGCGCGGCGACGGTGTACGGTCCGCCAGCGGTGCTGTGCGGGGGCGTTGCGGGAGGGATCGACGTGTCGGCCTACGGCTTCTCCGTTGACGCGGTGACACCGGTGGCGGAGACGTCCGGTGACGACATCCTCCAGCGGCTGGACGACCTCGCGGCGGAGGTCAACGCGGCGGTAGAGCCTAAGGTACATTACACTCACGCCTCTTTCCCGCCGCCTGGGGGCATTGCGACGCAGGCTTCGGCTCTGGTGTGTGACACTGCAAGCGCAGGTATCACACCAGGGCTCTATATCGGTTTGGTTTTTTGGTATCGATACTATCCGATATCCGAAAAATGGTATCGATAATCGGCACAATCGATAAATAATCGATTATTTGGGCGTTTATATGTAATTTGTTATAAACAAAATATGGAACATCAAAACCTGCACAATCGATAGTTTGATATTGCAATCCGATAATCGGCGATAAATACGATATATCGATAGTATCGGTTATCGGAAATATCGATATAGAGCCTTGTATCACACCAGAGGAGCAGGTTCCGGCAGGTGGTGCGGCGGCATCGGCATCCGCCGTGCCGGCCCCTGCTATGCCTGTCTTGGAGAATGAGCAAGAGCTCCTGGAGCTCTACGGCTACGGCCCGCCCGTGTCCCTTCAATCGACGCGGGTGACCACCACGGAGAAGTCCGGCGGTGAATTCGCGGGGGTTGTGGACACTGCCAACCACTCCGCGGTTGCGCCGGTTGACTTGACCGGCTACGACACCGACGACTACGAGGATTTTGCAGACGGCAGCTTCGCCGTCAAGCCGCGGGCCCCGGCTGTCTCGGCCAATCATGCGTCAGAGCCCGCGGCCCACGTGCCTGAGTCTGGTGGTGCTTCCCGCACCTATGGATGTGGCAAGCCGCCATGGGGCTTCCCCGCACACGCGGGCCCGTGGGGGTTTCCTTACTTTATCTCCCTCATTCTTTTCATCTCGATCTTGGGTGTGGGGGCTGCCGCCTACACGGCGGCCAATGACATCGACTCTGTGCAGGTATCGGGTCGGGCTGCACCGCAGCCTGTGCTGTGCAGGGGGGATTTATGCATCTACACTGGTATATCCGAGCTGGACCCCGTCACTCTGGATGCAGTACTGCACTCCCTGGGTGCTGCGACGGTGGTTCACCGGCCGCCTGACCCACTGGAGAGCAGTGCTGCAGGCTACTACCGTGAACATTGTGGTGGCGGTGCCCCTCTGGCCTTTGACCCCGAGTAGCTTTCCTTCTGGCTCTGGCAGTGCACCACTATGGTGGTGTACTGAGATGTGCTTTGACTTCAACATGGTCTTCAATTTGGTTTATGCTTTACTTTGACATCTACAATCTTCAATCTGGTTTGCTGCCACAGTGCTTTTCAGTAGTTTAGCAGGACCTGAGTGCCTGTATGTTTCTGCTCTTGTACCGGCTAGAGGGTTTCAATTTGTGTATCAGAATAGCACAGTTGAATTAGCAGTTAGGTTTGTCACCCTAACTCCTACCCTAACTTGTCTTAACTTCTCTAACTTACCTGTCAGTCACCACCCACAGTGCTGGGGTGGTGTGCTGAAATCTGTATAGGCAGCCCTGACCGGGAGCCCCGGTGCAGGCCCCTATGACAGATTCCTAGGTAGCCAACACTGGACCTGTGACTGATCCGTAAGCCCGTGCTGTGACACACCGAGTGTCACAGGTAGCTAGACTCGAGACCGTTCCGACTCCGTGACCGTTCCGGGTATATCTAGCTTAGGGTTTATTTCTTATACGAGTTTATCTATATTGGTTCACTGACTGTCTGATATCTTGAACCGGGATATTCCAGTAAGTTCCACGAGCAGCGCGCCCTAATGCTCCCGAAGGAGACCCCCGACGCCTATGCGAGGAACGTTGGGGGAAAGGAGAAAGTGCAGTTGGGCGACTGCGAGGTTGTGGGAGGGTACACCAATGGCTACTGCCCCACGGCACTTGAGATAGTACCGAAACGCCGGATGTTTTTTTCGATGCCTTCCTTTGATATGGGGATGCTACCCTTCATATATTGTTGCCTCAGGGACCCAAACTGAGTTGCCTCATGCGCCGTTGGCCAATATATCACGTGTAGCGTTCCCAATGTATGCAAATTGCCACATGGGTAGTACTTTTTGTTACATGGTGGTTCTCACTTGGCGTTCAAAAAGATGGCGCTCCTTTCGATTTTTTTGAAGCGGATTTGGGAACCAAACCAGCTCCACGGCATTGAATCAGATTGAAGATGTATGTCATAGTCAATGGTATATGAGGCCACAGGTCGGTTGGCATAATGCCATTCGTTGTATATACGTGCGAATGATCCACCGCCCTACATGTGTGTAACGACCTACCTAGCTATCTAGCTAGTCGGTGGGCACGCACATAGTACACTATCGATCATCCTTACGGATGCCCTCCAATCATATATCGCATGGTTTTCGTTACACATCACATCCTGGACTATGAAACGCATCCAACGCACCACGAACAATGCCCGAGGTACACATTTTAAAACTGGAGAGGCGTTAGGGCATGGCGCACATAACATTAGTACGTGTACATAACTAATATGCGAGCGATCGTCCCTATGGGTGACCTAGCGTCGTATATCGCTCTAGCGTGTTTCGCAATGCTATTATAGACTACGACAAACATCAAACGTATCGGAAGCGATGTCCTAGGTGCATGTTTGAGGTTCCGAGGGTGTCAGAGCCTAGCAGACAGAGCGACATCAATACTACGCGTACACAACTAGTATGCGAGCGATCGTCCCTACGGGTGACCTGACATCATATATAATAATATTCACATGCGATACTAGAATGTCCTAGTGACACAGTGAAAACGCTGAACGCCGTAGGGTTTGAGCGAGGCAATCGGGTATGTCAAAAGATAGAAATGAATACACGACTCTCAGGCTATCTAAGCTCTGAGGCCGTCACTAGGCAATCATATCGTGTGTCACAGTCTAAGCTACCGAAGTCGAACTACTGAGTACAGGTAGGAAGTCACTGTACTGTCACTGTCACTGTCATACGTCATACGTGATACTGAACTACTGAATCTCAGCACACCACCTCGGCTGAGGTGGCACAAGAATGTGAAACAGGTAGCTAATGCAAACTAAGAGGTCCCCGTCCACGGATCAGGACAACATCAACCAAAGGGCCGACCTGCCGCCATCCCCGCTTCCGGCTAACCCTCTAAACCGAATGCTAAAGTACTAGTATATGCATGCCAACTAGGTGGACTGCCACAAGGATATGAAAATAGTGACTGGTCTCCGCCAGATCTCGCTCCCCGATAGATACTCTCATCTGATACTGCTCAGCTCGACGGTCAACCAGTACTCGAGGTCATAGAAGATGTCAAAGAGGTACAGGATGTAGTCAAAGGCCAGAATCCAGTCAGATGTGCTTAAGGTCAGAGTAGAGCTGTCGGTGTCTAAGGTCTCATAGGGCAGGTCATAGGTACCAGTCTGTCCACGAACACAAAGTCCAGTCCAGAAGGGCACCACGTCAAAGGGCATCAATCCAGTCAGACCAGAAAGACCCCTTGCCCGACCGCTGCCGGCTCATAGGCCTGCAGCTCAGCCGGACAGAGGACCAGAGAACCTAGGAGTCACCCGCACCACTGGGGTGCGGGCGGATCACGTCCATGAAGGACTCGATCATGCTGATGATCACCCGCACCTTGTCCTTGAGCCCAGGAAGAGGCTTGGTGAAGATATCAGCTAGGTTGAGTAAAGTGTTGATGTAAACAGGCACTAGGTACCCAGCACACACCCACCCCCGAAAGCAGTGAAAACGGATCAACACATGCTTAATCTTGGTGGACAGCATGACATTCCTCAGAATGGAGGAGGCCGCCTGGTTGTCAATCATGACAGCCACCGGAAGCTCCAGCCTGGGAATGAAGGGTCCAGAGGTACCATACATGCCAGACCGCTGAGAGTGGTAGTCCCACGGACCGTCCTCGTAGCCCGTGCCATCATATGGTACTGGCACCGCGTGAGGCAGGGCATACAGGCTGCTGTCAGGAACAGGCTCAGCCTCCTGGTAGTGTAGGGGGGAGGCGGGGCCCATCTGACCATGACCCATAGCATGATTCTCGAAGAACGTGGCCGCCCTCTGCATCCAAGAAGTGTCAGCTGCAGGGAAGGCCGTAGACAGAGCCAGAGCAGACACACCCGGCTCCTGCTGCGTAATTCTGATAAAGCCGAACATCTCCACAATCATATGGATAGCAGACATGGCCCGCTGCCCAACCACAGAGGCGGCCACATACTCAGATCCAGTGGAGGACATCTCAGCATCAGTCTGGCGGGCACATACCCAATGAAGGACCATGCCGTTGAGGAATACAATGCCTCCCGAGTAGGAGAGGCACCCGTTCAGTTTGTCACGAGCATGGTCAGCATCCGAATACACCGTGCATGCGGTCTCAGCTTGGGTGTAGCCCCAGTGCCACGTGGCAGCCACGGCCATCCGAGCTTTATGAATTTGGACGGGCGGTAGACCATCCCGTGGCTTCCAGGGCTTATTCAGCACAAAGATGGTGCTGGTGGCGATCTCACCGTCGGGTAGCACCTCCACCGGCTCTATCTTACCCTGGTCAATCAGAGGCTGCACCTCCCCACCGGTAATAGCCTCCTCCCACTGAGCCCCATCAGGCATAGACAGTGCCTGGCGGTACCCACCTGGCAGTGGCAGATCAGGAGCTGCAGTGTGGTACAGGCGCTCGGCGAGGTCAGCAGAGATATGACAGAAGCTGAGTGTGCCGCTGGCCGGCAACGTACCGACCGTGTCCTCTGGTGGGACCACATAGTGCGGAAGGAGCCACTGGTCCTGCTCCGGGTGGTCGGAGAAGGGAAGGTGGCAAGCACTGTGGGTATCAGGGAACACCACCAGACTGGCACGGAGGTCCATGGCATAGGCACGTGGGGCAGTCACATCACCGTAGGCCATAGGCCGGAAGAGCACCCCATAGGACCTGGACCGCCTCATGTCCGTGGACACAATGAGTGCCGGATACAGCGGATCACCGCGGGCCTCCTGAGCCTTAGCCAGAGTCCAGAGCGGGTAGTGTTGATTGACACAGTCAATGACCCTGCGGCGGTCCAGCCAGTGGACCAAGTCAAACCAAGCAGTGCCCGCAGGGTCAGCCATGACATACTGCTGGGCGGTGGTCCAGAAAGTGTCTGCTGAACCAGTGTCAAGCAACTGCACGGTGGCATAGGTCTCACCGTCCCGGGTGTCATAATAGGCAGCCACGGAATGGACTGTCACCACCATGTCAGTGGTGTAGTCCTTCCACGGCTCCGGCCTGTCACTGGGCACGGGTGCGGAGTGCTGCTCGTCGGGAGCGGGGGCAGGGAACGATGACATCACCTGCCCGAACTCTGAGTAGTTTCTGATGAAGTCTGGCCGGCCCTCGGAAACAACCTTGTTCCTCTCCAGGTCCAGTACCTTGTAGGCCGAGGACCTGAGGCTGATGCCCACAAACCGCCCCTGCCAGGCCCGGGGGGTCCGCTTCTTGGAGACCCCCGGATGGCGGGCCCGCATCTGCTGAGCATCCATGGCCACAGTGCACAGGGTGCCGAATATCTCGATACGGGAGTAGGTAAAGTGATAGCCCATAAGATGATAGAATGGCACCACGGCGTCCCGCCCATGAGGCAGGATATCCCATAGCAGGCAGGCATGACTGTCTGCAAGAGGCCAGTAGGTGAGGTCCATACCGGCTGTCTCCAGGAGTGCACGGGAGACCGACGAGATCTTACCAATCACATATTCAGCCATGAAGTTCTGCCAGTGCAGGGTGGGTGACGACTGCAGGTGTTTGATGCCATGGTGTTTGTACAGAGCCTGTGCTGCAGGGTCACACAGCTCCGGGGCACAATCAGTGCGGAGAACCAGGCCAGTGCAGGCAAAGCCGTGATGAACAACATCTGCCAGGAACTGAGCCAGGATGAAGCTGTATGCCGACTTCTCAGCAGAGAAGTAGCAAAGTGTAAACCTCACAGTGAACTCCACAAAGGTCCAGCGGTACCTCGACCCGTCATAGCCAATAGGCGTGATCGGGCCTGTAGCATCAGCAGCCCACATAGATCCAGGCTTCTGAGCTCTGTATCTGTCAGCCGAAGGGTGCTTCGGACTCGGCTGCACTGTCCGCATACGGGCACACACAGCACAGGCCTCAGCACAGGTCCTGTGAGACAGCAGCTGCTCCCGGGTAACTGTAGTGCCAGGCCGGGCGATGTCAACACCAAGGTCCATGAGCTGAGCCAGCCTGAGACCATGAGCATGAGCATATGCGGAATGGCACCACCTCTCAGGGGTGAACCTCATGGACGTGTACTGATCACGGTAGATGATAGCCACCGGGAACGGGGTACCAGCAATGAAAACACGGTCCCCCCCCGCCCTCCGAGCCAGCCGACTGAAGGGGCCGTCCAGCATAGGTGTGCTCACGACGGTAGCTGAATATGCCCTCTGTGCCAGCCGGATACACATGTAGCACCTCCCAATGAATAAGGTGCTGCCTGAAGGTACTGAGGTGTGACTGGGGAATCAAGAAGAGGAATACCGTGTGCTCGGGGTCGGTTGCAAAGTCCCGGTTGGCCTTCTTGAGCATCCGCTCACAGGTGAGTCTGTCAAAGGGCGGGTTGCCATATATATAGGCACCGGCCCAGAGGTGACCCCAGCAGGAATCAGACAGTGAATACCTGACTGGGCAGGTCTGGTTGTTACCCACGCCGGGGGGGAGGTCGTCTCCGAAGAGGGAGATGTCAAAGTTGTGTTCCCCGGTCTTGGCCAGGGCAGCAGGCGAGCCCTTCAGGAAAGCCCACTTGGCATACTCTGAGCGTGCCCACATCCAGTCACAGATCTCACCGGTGCGGACACGTGAGACAGTCTGGGTGAGTGCACTGGCTGCCCCCTCAGGGACCTCCGCCCACATATAGTCTGTGCCAGAGTCAATGATCCGATAGACACGGCCAGTAGGCAGGTGGGTGTAAGTGAGGGACACAAGGTCAGGGGACCCGAAGCCGAGGGAAAGCATAACCCGAGAAGACAGGAGAGTGCGGCAGCCGGCTTTATAGTGTGAGTTTGGGAGAACGAAGTGGTCGATGGCTCCGTCCTGGATACAGACCCCATACAGATGGAATGTCACAGTAGCATCCGTCCTGTGAGACCCAGCCGTAACCATGGTGAAGGCCACCGTACGGGTGTAGTCCACGTCGGTGCAGGCCGACAGGTCCCCGCACATGACACATGTGGCTCCAGAGTCACACACGATGCCCCTGTCAACCCGGACGGGTGCAGGGACAGCACTGGCCAGAGAGCTGAATCCAGAAGCAGCCCACTCCTCGTCGGGCACATATAACGGAACTGACTCTGCCCTGCCATAGACCAGAATACCAGTATAGCCAGCGGGTACCAGAGGGTAGACCACTGTAACTGACCCAAGCTGACCAGACAGTACACCAAGCTCCACAGAAGCATACGTACCCACAGCATAACCAGAGACCAGACATAAGCCGGTATCACCGGTAGCCAGTCCATCAGCTGAGAAAAGCTGACCAGCAGAACGGCCGACGGACCCCCCTGCTGGCGGGGTAAGCTGACTGACTGACTGACTGACTGACTGCCTGACTGACTGCCGCAGACCCAGAGAGTACCCAAACAGCAGTGCCGAGGTACACAGAGCCAGGCTACAGATAACCAGAACAGCAGTCCAGACTGGTGAGGAGCGGCGAGAGGTACGGGGCTCACCCGCCGGAGGCTGGGTTGTTGAGGGCTGGTGCCCGCCCGCTGGTGACTGCCGGTTGACAAGGTGTCGCCAGGTGCGTACGGGAGTCCTGGCACCAACGGCAGGAAGACAGGCCGAGATAGCCAGACCCCAGGTGATAGCATGCCAAAGCACCAGAGCCCGTGGGTGCACCTCCAGCACAGCACCGGAGGCACCACCAGACTGCACCGCATCTGCCGTGCCAGAGAATGCCATAATGCACAGCAGACTCATGTACATGAAGTGACCCGCCCCATAGGGCCTGCGGCCCGGGCCACCCGGACCCCTGGGCCGGGACTGCGGTGCCGTGCTCACCAGCTGCACAGCTCCAGGGAATTCGGTGTTGGTTGTTGTGATCTGCACGTCGGCTGCCGGCACCGCTGGCTGCTGCGGCTCAACACTGAAGTGCTGCAGAGACACTGCAGGGTCCAGAGGCTGGTGCACGGCAACATGGAGCTGAGTAGGTGTCATCTCACCGTCGGGGCAGTCCCCATCGTCAGGGTCCTGGTACGAGTTGAAGCGGTTGACAGCGTCGTAGTACTGCTCCTCCGAGCGGCCACATGAGTCCCAGATAGCCCACTCCGACTCAGTCCACGGCTCCTCACTGTCAACGGCAGAGTGTGGCACAACGGCAGCCGCCTGAGCCGCGGGGAGGTCAAGCGGTGCCTCCCCGAGCTCCAATGAGTAAGAGTATAAGCATGACTCATACACCTCCTCCTCCGGATCGAGGAAAGCCGCATCCAGCTCTGACAGGATGTCCGCAATAGGCGTGCCCTCGGGGTGGAACCCCGCCACATGCGCACTCTGCACCCCTCCAGGGCAATCACGGCGGAAGTGAGGGCCGCCACAGTCCCAACACTGGACCGTGTGGCGGCCCTGTGCATCCCGTGTCACCCGCAAGGCAGTCGGTGAACCACCGGATGCAGGCTGCCGCTGCCCCTGAGTCCGCGGTGGAGGGGCATGAGGGGAAGGGTGAGAGCCCTTCCTGTGCCCCTTCATGTTTTGTTGTCGATTCTTCCCGCCGCGGGCCGGTCTGGCGCGGGGAGCTGTACCCCTGTCGCCCCCAGACCGGTGAGCACCCTGTCCGGCTGCCTGCGGCTGAGCATCCCGAGTCTGTGGCGGGTGTCTGGGCTCGTCACGCCTGCGGCCACCAACAATGCGAGTCTGCGGGATGCCCGCACGGGCCAGAAGGGCGGCAGAAGGGGACTCCCCAGAGAGAAGTGAGGCCGCCAATGCGGAGACCCCATCCTTTTTCTTCTTCTCTTTAAGCAGCTTCTTTTCCTCTGTTTTCTGTTGGTGAAAGGCCTTCACAGCCAACGTGAACTGCTGAATTCCGAGAGCCCGCTTCTCCCTGCCCTCGGCCGTCTTAGAACTCCACTCCTGCAGAAGATCCTTATAATACAGAGGGCACATGCGAAGGGTGAGGAGGTCCAAGGCGAATCCCACACCCCACACATCGTCAGGCTCTACACCAGGTCTGAGCTCGGACCGGATAGCGGTGTGGTGCTGCATGAAACCCTTAATATAGGGCTCGGGGTCAACATCCTCCAGCAGCTCAATCGCCGGAGCTGTCTCGAACAGGTAGCCATGGGAAACCCACGGCCTGCGTCGCCTGGCAACGGCCCGGCAGATGACGAGCCATGCACGGCGCCCATCATCCGGAGACACCGTAGCCGACTCCTCAATGAGCCGAAGGCATGATCCACGCACCAATGACGTCAGGATGCGGTAGAGAATACGAGTGGCCTCAGGAAGAACAGTCGTGGTGAGGTCTGTCGGGTGGAATACCGTGGCAAACTGGAGATTGAAGTCAGTTAGCTGGGTTTTTACCGCTTGACTGAAGCGGTCCAATGCAATTTCCCGAGGCACTTGGCCTTTGATCTTGTCGATGTCGAAAACCCACTCCGATGCTTTGATGTGAGTGGGCCGGCACTGGTCACGAACTTGCTGGATGATGCTGGCTCGGTGACCAGGCTCGCGGAGGATAGTCTGGCAGTCTTTAAGAAACTCCCTGACAATCACAGCACCGCCTGTCTCATCACCCGCAAGTGGGCGATGCTTCACAGGTGTAGGGGGCACAGGCTCCTCAGGGCCGTCGCTGAAGGGAAGCGCCCTCCGCGTGTCGATCCCAGCCGGAACCGGAGTGGTGAATCCATCAGAAGGATCCACGGCAGCCATGGCAACCGTAAGCGAAGCACCGAAGGGATGAAACCCTAACGATAAGGGTGAGCCCCCCTCAAGGAAGGGGCCAAATCCAAAATAAATTCAAAATCTGCTCCGATGCCCACGAAACTCGGTAACACGGCCGGTAATGGTGAAGTAAAAACACCCTCCAAAGGAAAATGTCTGAGCTCAAGTGGTCCGCAAGTTACAAGCGGTCAAAAACGGCCAAGTCGCCCGCAAGATTTCAAGATCCGCTCAAAGTTCACAAACAAGCGGCAAGCGTGGCAAATTAAGGTAAAATGATACGGGTAAAGACGTATAGAGTAGTGAGGAAAAACGCGGAGCGGCGGGGGTGGGCGGAAAGTAGGAGAGTAAGGTCGAGGTCTCCGCGCTTGTCGATGTCCGAGGTCATGGCCTTTTGAACGTGTCGCGAACCACTCAGTACCAAACTCTGCGCAATGCTGCATACCATCGGGGGCCCCAGCGCTCTCTGACCCATCTTCTCCGTACTCTCCTCCGCCACTCGTCGCGCTTACCTCTCCATCCACGCAGTCAGTTGTGCCGCGAAAACGCGGCACCCCGCAACATTCTACCTACTCAGCCACGCTCGCCCCTCTACAGCTTTAGCCAGCCATTTAGTGGCTTTGAATCAAAACCACTTTAGGCAAGTGGTGGGCCTATAGCCTACTAGAATGTCCTAGTGACACAGTGAAAACGCTGAACGCCGTAGGGTTTGAGCGAGGCAATCGGGTATGTCAAAAGATAGAAATGAATACACGACTCTCAGGCTATCTAAGCTCTGAGGCCGTCACTAGGCAATCATATCGTGTGTCACAGTCTAAGCTACCGAAGTCGAACTACTGAGTACAGGTAGGAAGTCACTGTACTGTCACTGTCACTGTCATACGTCATACTGAACTACTGAATCTCAGCATGCGATATTATGAAGGGTCAAGCGTCGTGCACTCAGGCTGCCTACACACTACAAGTTGCCTATGGCAAATTACTATTAATTCATCATTTGCCTACGGGCAAACACCATTAAAAGCACTTGCCAACGCGCAGACTTCCATTACAATCATTTGCCTACGCGCATACTACATTAAAATCATTTGCCTATGCGCATACTACCATATATGGCATTGCGAACACTACATTCAACCCTATTTTCTTTATAATTACTATTGTACACTTACTTAATAATAAGTTTGGGAGTTGTACAACACTGTTTCATATGCCTAAATGCGTATTCGCTATGGTTTCAACCCCGCGCACAAAAAATACTCAAGACATAGTAGTCCAACAAGATCCGAAGGCACAGGACTATACGCTATATGCAAGAATGTGAGAGTGAATCCTTACGAAGTGCATGCACCTTATTAGGGCAACTTACTCTAAGTTGTACGAGGGATTGTGCCCCACTAGTCACCCTATGCATAAGCAAAATTCTAGCAGCTATTCCCTCTCACAGTATTCTGCCAGACAAAAACACACCATCTTGTATAGAAAATAGCTTTGCCCGCATATCCAACAGAACACTATAAGTCCTCAACAATCTGGGGGACAAGATCAAGAACAGTAAAAATATCGTTGGTCGGGATCCGGCTTGTAACTTTTGGAATCGAGTTGGTAAGCCAAAACGGCCTGAACATTCCCCAAAGTTACCCCCGTCGCTCATCTCCTATGCAACCATACTGCTTGGGGTTCAACTTCAAGTATACTGTGAGCAGCGAGAAAAAACAAAGACAACTTTTCATGGAGCTGGGTTCATCTGTTGCAGGTAAACGTCAGAATCAGCAACATGAAGTGCATGCAGAAAAATATCCAGAAAAAGGGTGCCTTGCAAGAACAAAAAAGCAAAAAGTGCCTTGCAAAACAAAAAAACCGAGACAGCCTTGCAGAAAACTGTCCAGATGCAGGTTGAGAAGCAGCGTTTGGCTGCCGAGGACAAAATCTGCTAACATATCTTGAGAGTTATTCCATATTACGCCATACACTCACTTGAAGATACAACGATCGCCGCCTGTGATGAAGCGCTTCCAGCTGTCGTTGGGAAAGACCGCGTGTGCAACGAAGGCGGCAACGCTATTGGCCCCTTGCTCCTGCACGTCAGCCAAGCAAAACGCAAAAGCTTGCTCGATCTTCTCTATCTCTACACCGGGACGCCAGGGTCCGAAATCGTGTTTGCAATACAGACTTTGGCCCAGCTGCAAAAAGTGGCACGGGACAAGAAACGGGCGTTGCGAGGGCTAGTTTGCTTGGTATGCTTTCTAGTTCCCCCCCCATTGTGCGCTCCTAGGACGGGATTACCATAAGCGCTTTTCCACACTCGAAGAGCGTGCCGCCGCTTTGAACCAAGTCGTCCACAATGACTATGTTCTTGCCTAGGACATCCCCATCCATGATGGTGACCTGTGCAGACAAGAGAAAGCACACGTGTAAGTAACAAATAGTCACAGTAGGCGTCTTAAAGGTGTGAGAATGTGAGCAAGACTGTTGAGAACAAGATGCCTGTGCAGGAAGAGTTGGATCCAACGGAAATAAACGGCAGTCGTCTGGGTGTGCGCGAAAACGGAACGCTAGGAATGCGATAATTAGGTTCAGTCACCTTGCGTTTGTCGCCTTCGCGCTTTTTACCACAGACCACGTGCTCGAAGTCTTGAAACATATACGTAAAGCGCTTGGAGGCGCCCTCGTCAGGAAATGCGATGCACGTCACATTGGGGTGATTGCGCTTGAGCTCCTGTTGGTCCACACGTTGCGCAAGCACGGGCCAGAATTAAAGATTAACTCAAGCTGGCCTCTTCCAGAAGCGACGGATGAAACGAAAAGGCCAGAGCCAAGCAGTTTATTGGGCGAGGCGAAAATCAAATCGACAAGACATCACTAAAACGGGACGCATTTCCATTTACACCACCAGAGTTGAAGCAGGAAATTTGAAGCAGCTTGCAGATGGCCAAGACTACAGAGCCAGCCCTATTCGACTTCTGTTCAGCTTCCAAGGATTTGAAGAAACGTTGCAAAGTCGTGCAAATTCTTGCACGCACTTTCATAAACGTACGAGAATATAGTCTTATGATAGCACATAAGTGTTAGAAAGGAGCAGGATACGGGATCCAGAGCTGACACCGGGAGCGCTGCTTACCGCCAAAAAAAGCGGGACGGTGGAATGCATGGTTGCGACGGCGTGATTACTGAGATAGAATCGGTTTTGCAGAGTATGAAGATCGTAAAGCATCACGCGAGTAGGTTTCCCACAGGGCGGCAGTGAAGATAGCAACCTCGCTAAGGTGTTTGCTGTTGCCACCTTCAGACGCATCCCACGAAAGCGCTCGCGATCAGAGGCCTGGCGAAAATAAAACGAGAAGAAACAGTGGTCGTGTAGGGACAAGCTTGAGACATATTATCTCGAACTCTGATGGGCCGCGAAAAGTACACACTCAAGCTCGCACTCAGGTACGCACGTAATATTCTTGTGCACGTTAATTCCAAAACCAAACGTGGAGAAGTTATCGAAGTAATAGCTAAATAGAGAGAGGACCCAAAGCCGCACCTCGCCTTCAAATACCACTCGCTCCATGGTCCCTACAGGATAAAAAGGCAGAATCAAAGTTAACGACTCGATCAACGACTCCAGCAGCGCAATGCAGACATACAGTTGGCTGAGAGTTTCTGCATTGTTATCGAAGGAAGCGATGAAGATAACGTTTTTGCCACGAATGTAATTCTTAGGATGGAAACCGCCGATTTTGATGTTATCCGTCCCGTCGGGAAACTTCCCCCAGGACGTTTGGTGAAATCTGCGACAAGGAAAACGCTGTAAGATGTGCATCGTTCACCACAAACTAGAGTGAAGAGGACCGCCTGCGGAATCCGGGGGCCCTCTTCCAGGGAAAATATGCCTGCCACCAAGCTAGGCAAAGGTTATCACCTGAATACGGCAGGGTACTTCTCTTGAAGCAAGAGGCCCCACTCTTCGACTGAGTCCGCAGCTATCACCTCGTATTTAGGGTTTATTTCAGTTAAGCTCATGCTGCTCGACGACCCTTTAACAAACCTTAAAAGAAAGAAGGAGCAGAGAATTGCAAACAGAATCCAAGCTTTTCTGCTGCTTGGATGTTCTCCAACGAAAGGGGGATTGTCGGTGTGTTTTCAATCGTCAGTTCAAGACGTGATGATGCTCTCAACTTCTCATATCTCCTTACTCTGGCTGAGACCACGAGCCTCCGGACGCGATTTTTTTTCACTTTTTTAAGGATTTTTTTATTTTTCTGTATTACACCGGAGGCTCTGGTACTTTTCGCGTGAGGCCAAAAAAAAGGTTCTCCGAATGCTTCAAAAACTTCACAGTTCCGAGAATGTGGTTAGACAAGCAGAAGTTCTGCTTGGAGCAGGGTCAAAAAGTCAGCAGGCTCTTCACAAACACTGGAAACAGGATTTTTATTGGCAGACAGCAAAACTGTAAATCTTACAAAGTGCATAACTTTTCAATGAATGCTCTATTTTCGATCATCTAACCATCATTCCAAACTAGATTTTCACCCCCATGTCGAGTATGCACGTGGTTACCTTAAATTTCATCCCTAGGCATATGAAGTATCTCGCCTCCCGGTCCCTAGTGGAGTCAAACACTCCCACTTTCGGAATCAACCGCGATGTTGCGCTAATATGTTGACACGTATATCGATTTCACCCGACATGTCGATATATAAAATCATATAGATATTGATAATGTTCACTTCAACGAGTTACATACTTTTTCTAGCCTTCTGACTTCGGCTACGCGCCGTGGTCGGTACTACCGGCTCTGTCTTTCTCCTTTTCTTTGAAGTCGTATGTTCCCTTACCCTGCAAATGTCGCACTTGCTATCGCAATTCGCCTTTCCGATGTTCACATCTCCAAAATACATTGCTATCTTCTTGTGGCGGCACATCTTTTTCTCGTCACAATATTCCTTCATGATTTTCAAGCGTTCATGACCCACATCCTGTGTTTGTCGCCCTCTTCCTCCCCCTCAAAGCTCGAATCCGATTCATCTGAAGCCTCTCGGGAGGAAGGATCTCTAGACAAATCGACTTCATCCTCCACCACCATCTCGGAAGCAGGCTCTTCCTCAAGCTCAGTAACGGCGGTGTCCACCGGCGGATGCAATTGTGCAGGCGCACTCAGTGTGGTTAACACATGCTCCCGGATGTAGCGTAGCATTGAAGTGTGCTCACTAACGGACGGTGAGCGCAACAACACATCGATGCACGCAACCATCTCATCACATGAGGGAGACGCGGTCTCAACATCCACATCCGCACCACCATCTCTATGCACCTCAACGGCACCATCCACATCGGCCATCGACGTATCGAGACCATGCGCAACCTCACATCTCGTATCAAGAACATCATCGTCCATCGCAAGCATAGGCCCACGCACCAAAATGCCCGCCACGGGCGGCTCGGTTGTCCAAATCTACTTTTGAAAAATGATCCTAACTCCCCATGCAGCCCCCCACACATTCATATGCACAGCTCCACCTGTCTCCGACCCTGTATCAGATCAGCTGTGTTCAAACCCTGTTCAGTTCCCCGACAATTTGCATCTAGGCGCTGCTGGCGCCACCCCTACCCCCACGCACCAAAATGCCCGCCACGGGCGGCTCGGTTGTCCAAATCTACTTTTGAAAAATGCTCCTAACTCCCCATGCAGCCCCCCACACATTCATATGCACAGCTCCACCTGTCTTCGACCCTGTATCAGATCAGTTCCCCGACAATTTGCATCTAGGCGCTGCTGACGCCACCCCTACCCCCACGCACCAAAATGCCCGCCACGGGCGGCTCGGTTGTCCAAATCTACTTTTGAAAAATGATCCTAACTCCCCATGCAGCCCCCCACACATTCATATGCACAGCTCCACCTGTCTTCGACCCTGTATCAGATCAGTTCCCCGACAATTTGCATCTAGGCGCTGCTGGCGCCACCCCTACCCCCACGCACCAAAATGCCCGCCACGGGCGGCTCGGTTGTCCAAATCTACTTTTGAAAAATGCTCCTAACTCCCCATGCAGCCCCCCACACATTCATATGCACAGCTCCACATGTCTCCGAACCTACATCAGATCCTGCTGTGTTCAAACCCTGTTCAGTTCCCCGACAATTGTATGTAGGCGTGGCTGACGCCACCCCTACCCCCACGCACCAAAATGCCCGCCACGGGCGGCTCGGTTGTCCAAATCTACTTTTGAAAAATGCTCCTAACTCCCCATGCAGCCCCCCACACAAGCATAGGCCATACTTTGGCTTTTATTTATTATACAATATATTCAGTTTACTCTATAACTCAAACATTATCATCTTGTTCTCCACCTAGGGTTTTCATGCCTACATAAGATTACCAACGTGTCACAAGCAAGCTATAGCACGCGCAAGTGCTTTAGTTTTGTACACGCTAGATAAGGACTAGAGGCACAAATATCACCTTATGTGACGTTTCCACTATTCAAGTTGAAGTTCTAGAAGTTACAAATCTCAATTGTCTCTATTCGCTCCTGTGGTCATAGGACACCCCCAAATCCCTTTAGGCATCTCAAAACAAACCCCCATAGGTATGCATAACTCAAAGTAATATGCATAAGGAACCCTTCGATAAAGTCCGCACCTCCATCGCGGTTTCATGGCTAAAGATTTGGGTGTGTCACACTTCACAAATCTATACCGCAATCGCGCCTGCAAGCATATTGCACCCCAAATACCTTTTAGACATCTCCAAACATCCTCCCATACGTTCGAAAAACGCAAAGTACTGAGCATAACGAACCACTGGAAAAAATCCGCACCTCCATCCCTGTCCCACAGCTCAAGTTATAGTCGTGTCTAATGCGCCCATTATATACCGCAGTAGCGCCTGCACGCATATTGCACCCCAAATACGTTTCAGGCATCTCCAAACATCCCGCCATACGTTCGAAAAACGCAAAGTACTGAGCATAACGAACCACTGAAAAAAAAATCCGCACCTCCATCCCTGTCCCACAGCTCAAGTTATACGAGTTCGAGATTCAACAATTCTATATCACCAACGCGCCTGCACGCATATTGCACCCCAAATACCTTTCAGACATCTCCAAACATCCCCCCATACGTTCGAAAAACTTAAAGTATTCAGGTTAAGGAACCGTTGAAAGAAATCCTCACCTCCATTGCTGCCCATCGCTTGATTTCTCAGCGACCCCAACTCGTCGCATCAAGCAGAGTAAGTCGAGCCAGAAAGGAACTTCATGGGATGTTAAGGAGCACCCTCGAGGTTTCAGTATATCGTGGACCGCTTAATCAACGAACTGTCCTAATAGCTGAATATTATATGCTGCGCGCGGTCACAGTTACATTTTTTTCAGTATACAGTAAGCATACAAAACAGGCGTTTCCGCGGTTCGCGTAGGTTTTCTGGAGGGAAAAGGTAGCGAAATTCAGGCCAAAACACGAAAAGAACTAGAGGTTACGAGCTGCTTTCCATTGTTGTCTGTCGAGAATCGCGCGATCGGCCGCGCAGCGGCCGAAGCTCGTAACCTCTGGCAAGCCAGAGTACATATCTCCTACTCCTTGTAATAACAGTTCAACAGTAGAGCCTATTGGACCAAGAGGTATAAACTAGTTTATAGGGGGTACGTGAACGTACAGGTGGGGAAAAATCACCCCCAATCATCCCTGAAAGATGGTCGAAGGGTAGGCACAACGTCTGTAATCAGGCGCGTTAGAACCAGAAGATACCCCACTCGATTACGGGCAAGAGACCCAACATGTAGCCATAACAGCCACAAGACAGAAAACGACTACTCATTTGTTGCAGCTGAGAGAGTCACAATAGCACAATCAAGCAAGTCAAACACTGGTGCAACATATTGCAGAAGACCGCAACGTGAACAATGACAGAAAGAGTGACCTGAGGGTATATATAATATATATATATATGCGCGATAAAGTCACAGAAAACACAATGCCGGGTGCTCGGAACGGAATAGCATAAAACTGGTTAGACATAAACACGGATTGTCTAACTAGGAAGGCTAACGGTACGAGGACACGGTCACGCGTAACACATGCGCGGGTATAGCGGATGCTCGATTGAGCGTTCGGAGGGTTGAGGCGAGCCAATTCACACGCAATTCTAAGATTTGCGTCAATTGTTATTAATAAATAACAACTGAACAGCACAGACCCACCAGTATGCTTCCTTAGACGCATACTAGTAGGTTTGGAAAGACCCCGAGCGCAAATTTTCATTTTATATGGAAGATCTGCGAGAAGTTAGAGCGTAAATCGTACGCTGAGGATGAGGAAGATGAGAAGCTTATGCGTAAAGCTGAAAAGGAAGTGAAAGCTGAGAAGCTCCACGCCGCGCAAGCTGCGGCTGCCAAGGGGCGAACTAAGGGCCTAGGCAGGGGTGCCTTTGCCGCGACTCGTCCGACTGCTCCTGGGGCGCCTCCGCCACCACCGCCTGTTCAGGCAGGACGTGGCAGCCAGCTCCAATGCTGGAATTGTAACGAGTGGGGTCACCACCAGAACCAATGCTCACAGCCGCGCTCAGCCGGCAGAGGCCGTGGCAGAGGCACTGGCCGTTGAAATTGTGAGAATGCAGAGCCACGATGGCTAGAACAATGAGCTTAGCGGAATGCTTTGCGGTTGTGGTGGAATGCCCAACCTTAATGTAACTCTTGGGGACGAAACCCTAAATTGTAATGAACTTTTGGCCTGCGGGCTGTTGTTTTCCTTGTGTTTCAGGTCTTGAATTGTCTGTGGAAGAGATTGGCGAGGCCGTACCTTTGTGTGAGCAGGACGTTCCTGTGCCTCACGTTGCGGGTAGACTTAGGGAGCGAGCTTCTTTTTGGCGGACTTTCGTGCGCTCTTCGTACGTTATGTCTTGGATTGAGAACGGTTTTAAATTGAAGTTTAAGGATGGCAGGGTTCCGCCTCGAGTGCACCTGCCTAACCACGTGTCTGTTGTTAGGCATACTGCTTTTGTCACTAAGGCTGTGCAGGAGTGTGTGCTTATGGGCGCCTTGAGAGAAGTCTCGGGGAAGCCGCGGGTTGTCCTACCTTTAATGGTGGACGACTCTCGGGACAAATTACGGCTGATCTTCAACGGTAAGTGGCTCAATGCTTTCTTAAGCTTTCCTAAGTTCAAGTATGAGCACCTCCAGCCGTTTATAGACCTGCTTAGGAGGGATGATGGGTTGTTTTACTTCGACTATAAGTCGGGGTACTACCACGTTGACCTTCACGAGATGTCTCGTACCTATGTTGCTGTTGAGTGGCTAGGTAGATTCTTTGAGTTTTGTGTACTGCCTTTTGGTCTAGCCCCAGCTTGCTGGGCGTTCACGAAGATCAACAAGGAGCTCGTAGGTAAGTGGCGGGGTCTCGGATTCCGTGTGCATCCCTACGTGGATGATTTTGCTTTTGCAGTGAGGGCTCCCACTCTCACGGACCCCGCGGCTTTGGCTGTACTGACCCGTATTATGCAGGATGTGCGGGAGGCTGGCTGGCTCGTAGCCGAAGCCAAGTCTCAGCTGTATTTCACACGTACCCTTGTGCATATTGGCATAGGCATAGACCTGGAGGGGGGGGTCCTGTTCGTGCCTGAGAAGGCTCTGAGCAAGATCCGTGCTTGTGTGGCAGACTTGTTGAGGCTGTTTCATAGGCTGCCTCTGAGGCTTGTAGCCAAGTTTGCAGGCTTGGTCAATGCCCAGTGGTTTGTGCTAGGGTGTCACGGATCGAAAGATGACAGACGCCCGCAGTCGCGATGTTGGTACGTCGTCGTCGATGTCACACGCATAGTCGATCATCATTCTGTAACAGTCCGATCTGTACGAGTACCACTGAAATGCGCGAAAGGATCATCATCCTCCGCGTAGCTCAGTTGGTTAGAGCGTCGCACTAGAGAAGCGAACGTCACGGGTTCAAATCCCGTCGTGGAGCACTTTCGCCCCATGACGATATATATGATTTGACCCGGCTCGTACAGTGAAATCCCCGCACCGATTTCCAACCCTAACATTGGTATCGAAGCGACGGTTCGGAAACCGCCTCAGATGTAACGGCATAAGGCACACGATGTGACCTACGCTAAGATCGCGTATGCTCGGGCACGGTGATGTGACTTGCGCTACGATCGCGTATGCATGGGCACGATGTGACCCGCGCTGATGACGTGGACACATTCCACACAACCCCCGGTACGAGCGGACAAGGTTGGCTGCCACGTCATCACATCTGAGGTCGGACCTCTGAAAAGTAACTCGACACGAATGTCGTGAGGTCACGACACTTTAAAGAGGGGAGATATGTCACGGATCGAAAGATGACAGACGCCCGCAGTCGCGATGTTGGTACGTCGTCGTCGATGTCACACGCATAGTCGATCATCGATCTGTAACAGTCCGATCTGTACGAGTACCACTGAAATGCGCGAAAGGATCATCATCCTCCGCGTAGCTCAGTTGGTTAGAGCGTCGCACTAGAGAAGCGAACGTCACGGGTTCAAATCCCGTCGTGGAGCACTTTCGCCCCATGACGATATATATGATTTGACCCGGCTCGTACAGTGAAAACCCCCGCACGGATTTCCAACCCTAACATAGGGGGTGTCACTAGGCTGTTTGCTAGGGCGGTTGCGGTGCTCATTGCTGACACCTTGACTTGGGGCTCGTGGGCTTCTCACGTCCCAGGCTCTGATGCTCTCCGGGCAGAGCTTGAGTTTTGGCTGACTGACGGCTTCCGTAGGCACCAGAGAGGCATTTGGGAGCCCAGGGGGGCGGGGCTCCAGCTGGAGACGGTCCATGCGGACACCTCTGAGGTGGCATGGGGCTCCTGGCTGGAGCAGTCTTTAGGGGGACCTGAGCTGCTTGGCCACATTTATCTGACCATGTCAGACAGACTGAAGTCATCCACTCTCAGGGAGCTCCGGGGCATTTTTGACTCTCTCCGGGCATTTGATGTTGTTGGCAGGCTGAGAGGGAAGAGGGTGCTTGTCATTTGTGACAACCAGGCTGTGCATTTTGTCATGGAGTCTAGCAGTAGGCATGAGGAGCTCCAGGAGCTGGCATTAGCGGTGCATGGTTTCTGTGTTGACCACGGGGTGGTTTTGTCCTCCCTTTGGATGCCCACTAAATAAGAACTAAATAAGAAAGATGTAAATGCCTATCTCAAACGACACCTTTCATTCAGCTCACCGGAAGTTAAGAAAATCACGAAATCCAGCACAGATGAGCACATGACCAGCTGGGATATTCTTCTACAACCCCATATGCCTGCTAAATTCTGGAACCTGTACGGATCTGAGATGCATTCGGAAAAAATAGACTGCACCACCCATTTATTCCAATACGCTACAGGCTGGGTGTCCTACACTGAAAGACTACATAGCACACTCGAAATGGATAATGGATCGGAAGCAGCTAGAAACGGCGGCACTGGCCTCAAGGAAATGCACCCTGACGCGACATGGGATACCCTGCACAAATTGGCACATCAGGCGGCAAGTGACGCCTTTGGCACCAAGAATCTGAACAAAATTGGGAGGTCCGAAAAACCATCAGCAGTATCTAACTATATATACAAATGGCTAAACACAGTACGCCGCACCATCAAATATTTGGATACAAGAACTCATGTCAGCAACATTCCAAAGCAAGCCAAAAAGGCTGCCCGCACACTACCGTTTGCCGCGCTCCAACCCAAACTCAATGAAGCAGCAGCCACATGGAGATTACGATTGCATGAAAATTATGCAATAATCAGAAATGCTTTTCAAAAAAGCAGAGACACCGACATTGAACGACGCAAACTTCGAGAAAAAGAAGCCCTGCAGCATCTTTTCTCAACTAACCTTTCGAGGTTTCTAGACACAGTCATGGGAAAGATGAAACCTACTGAAAAAGGTGCAGCCGCTACCCCAGGTAGTGATGGAAAGATACCTGAGACAAAGACAGAAAGACTAAACACAACACTAGATGAATACAAAAATAAAAAATTATTTACTACTAACCCGAATGAGCCAGATGAACTCCCACAGTGGCTCACTGACATTCTCAAGGATAGCCCTAAAATCCCCGATACGGCCGCTGCGAGACTACTGACAGAAATCACGCACAAAGAACTTCAACAAGCATACTCGGACTGTGGTATCTCCACAGCACCAGGACCCTCAGGAATGAGATACTCGCAGTGGATCAAGGGCCCAGAGAATTTTCAAGAAGTTACTGTCTCACTTTTTAACCACATTCTTATAACTGGGAGATTTCCTAAGAGTGCAAAATCTGGAGTCATCCTTCCAATCCCTAAAAACCCCTCTGCACCATGTACAATAGATAATTCAAGACCTCTCACAATGTTGGAAACGGGTCTTAAACTATTTAACACAATAATTGCTAACCGTCTCAAAACAATACTCAACACCCACCCCATTCTCTTTCCCATTCAAGATGCCTTTCTTCCGAATAAAAACATAGATGACTCACTCCAAATTTTGAATGAAGTAATTTCGGATGCCAATAGATACGACAAAGACCTCCACGTAGTTTACCTGGACCTCAAACAAGCATTTGACAGAGCCGAATTCTGGATGAGCAATTTAGCGCTCAGAAAGTTAGGACTCCCATCACAAATAATTAACATCATCTCAGACATCACCAATGATGCCTCTAGAATGGTACTTACTGAAGAAGGCCTCACGGATGAATGGTCCCTCGAATGTGGAGTTCCTCAGGGAGAAGTTTTGAGCCCACTAAGGTTTGTAGCCATTATGGACATTCTGGCAATTTGGTTAGCAAAAAGAGCAAACGGTGTAAACCCGACAGGAACCACATATGGATATGAACTGAACTCGGAACGCCATAGACCAGACAAACCAGGAAATAATGTTATTCCTCCCTCCCAAAACCTATTAGAAAAGGACATCACTTTAAATATCTTTGCACGGTTCTTCTGTGATGACATCATTCTCGTGGGGAAAACTAAAGACGAAGTTCGAGACATGCTAGGTATAGTTAATGAATTTATGAGCTTCATCGGTATTCCCATCAATGTTAAGAAATCCAAATACTCTTACAGAAAGCGCATCAAACCTCGCGGCAAAACGGTAACGCGATATGACCTGTCCGATGATTTACTCATCTCAGGGGGTCATCTGGAGCCCAATACAAATGACTCAAGTCCTTCCATTGATTCGAAATGGATACCCCCTGAGTCACCAGAATTTCTCGATTTCTCCAACAGCAAAGAGGTAAACAGATATCTCGGAGTATGGTTTGCACTAAATGGGGAATGGGACAAACAGGCGGAAATCCTTATCGACAGACTTAAATCTACCCTAATATCCATCCAACTGCAACACATGACTCTACACCAGCTAAGATATGTTATAAATGCGGTTGTAGTTCCGAGGATGGCATACCCCCTTAAAGTTACCTCAGCAATTGCCAACTCCTCAAAGAATGTCGCAATTGAATTAGACAAAATGATAGCTTCGTTTATAATTAAATATTTGGGCTGCCCAGTTGACACCAATCACCAAATAATCTGGACAGCAGTCTGCCAAGGCGGGTACGGTATTGATAGTGTCTTTGATATTGTAACCGCGTCGTGTATTACTGAAACTATGAACACCCTGTGTTCTGCAGATGAACACGAATGTTGGCAACACAACCACACGGACCGTATCACTGATACCCACCTCATCTCACTATACCGTAGAAACAGCAATCTATGGCTTAAAATAATAATTCAAAACATGAACAACGAAATGGGTAAAAATGCCATCTCGGGCTTCCCCTTATCACACTATGCAACCTACAGTCGCACAAAAGACAGACGCTTTAACTGGTTTAGGCGTACAGGTCACATTATGGCAAAACTTGGATACGCTATCGACTCTAAAAATTACCCTGAAAATGAAGCGGGTGAAACCACATTAATCACCACCCTTCCCAGACAACACTACATGTCGAGGAATGTTACCTCCGCAATACAAAAATACAACCTCAAGCACACAGGTTCCTTTCTGACTCCCTGCGGTGGAATGTTAAAAAACTGGCAAGAAAGTAAAGGCTTTTTCAGGCTGAACGGTAATAGACCCCCTGGATGGCTAACCGAAATCGAAAAGGAAATGCTTCAAAACCCTGTAGATTTGGACCCACAGGCCAGATATGTCAAGAAACAATATAGAGACAACATAGTACCCCCCGACACGGGTGAATTTCGACGGAAAGGAAATGGTGACCGAAATTCCATCTCTCTTATGCACATTACCAATATTGACTCAGAGGCCATGTCAATATAATATACAGAATACAGTAACAATGCCATAAACCCTAATGTCTTTTTCAGAATCGAAGGTACCAACAGTTTTCAATACGACTTTGAATATAGCATCACCAATGACGGTTGCATCCTAATTCCAGCAGGTTCTATTTTCGAATATATCAATATAATGACCATATGGACCCGCCCTCTTCTGTCCTTGCTACAGTCAGTGATATTAACTCACACTATGATTACATCTCAGACAGACAGTATGAGACCATTATTGCCAGAATGAAAAACAAAACTGCGGAGGAAGAAAGTGAATACAGCTGCCCTAGCGACTCGGAAGAAGAATCCACCCCCAACGCCGAAAAGAGCAAACAAATGGAAGATTATGATATGGCAAGCGATGGTTCTCTATTTGCTGGAAAGAAAACAGCATGCAGTGGTGCAGCATATGCCATAAAAAACTTTGACAACGGGATGCCACTTGTTCGGAAGATGAATATCCCCCCCTCAAGAACTTTCTCCGCATCGGGGCTTCTTATCAAGGAAGATATCCAAAACCCGAGTAGCGCACATGACGCCGGACACCCCCCCGGAACCTCGTTTTTAATCGACCCATACAGACTGTGTCATGCCGAGATGACCTGATATCTTGAATCATCGACGAGCCAACGGAAATTCGTTTCAAAGCATCTAAGATACCATCGTAAAGGAATTTGTGTTTGCCATGCTTGCAATTATACAATTTCTTCTTGCCACGCGGCATGTTCAGACACGAAGGTAGCACGCCCACAAAAATGAAAGATATTCACAGATGTCTGATTTGAACATTTGAGTTATGACGTCCAGAGTCGACCAATGATTTTTCGTGGCCGAATTATACTCGAAACTGCGGAGTACGGGTCAAAATGCGCGAGATGGAATATGAACTGTTCAACGATGGCATGAAGCGTTTCTGCTTGTGCTTCGTTTGCGATACCAGAGTTGATATATTGCACGCGAGGCTAAGTCAAAGTATCCGATAAGTTCTGAATTTTCGAGTTCAAATACTGTTGACCTGGCGTACCTCGAGACTTGACCGGTGTCCAACGGCGTTGATAAACGCCCGCATATCAGCAGAAGTGACTTCAGTTCAAACTCAAAGTCCGGTTTGAGCACTGTCCGCAAGCACACGGCGCCCCTTCACCGCAGTTTTAGTGAAGAACGGCGTGTGCGGCCACGCATCTCACAGTCCCTCTATTCGGACTTTGTTTCCCCAAGTATAGAGACTCCGGAACACCTCTACCAGTTTTGCTTCGCGCATTCCGTAATTCAGAACGCGCGTTTCAGCGTTTCAGTATGTGCTTGAGCGCAGAAGGCTCTGAATGCGCTGAAGAACGCCTGAGTGACTCGGACACAGAAGCTCTAGACCGAGCTTTTGAGTTTCTTAGAAACGCGCTTCCCACACAGCTACCCGTAACCCCCGTCGTTTTTAATGGATCAGGTCGCCCGAAACTTGCGAACGCTAAGGATGCTCGGAATGACAAACGCCAAGCCAAAGCTGCGCTTTCTGTGGCTGGGCGATCTGGTATGGACAACTTGAGAAGCAGTGGTTCAGCGCTATGGAAAGCTGCTGGAACGTGCAACTGCAAAGATGCGACATGCCAGAAGGACGCGCACGTGATACAGTATCTCGCAAAGCACCTGGTTCCCAATCTGCTAACGTTTACAAAACGCAATACCCAGGACTCTGAGACTAACGAAAAACTCAAGAGTAGCAACGAAGAGTTGAAGAATCAGAAAAGTGCGTATACGGTGCGTGTTGCGGAGCTAACTTTTCAATGCCACTCCAAGGACGCGACGATCCGTAAGCTGCAAGAGAACCTTGAAAACTACATCAAACCACCCGTGCGCTCCTGCGTTCATGGCCAAGATGACTCGAAGAAATACCGTGACTGGAGAGAGATTCGACCGAAGATGCTGCAAGTTTTGGGCGTCGACGACCTGCTAGCGAAGCACCAGGAGGATGTGCAACAGAAGCGTGACAAGTAAGTCTGACCTGCGTTGATTTCCACTTGCACTTAAGCATGCACGGGAGTTTAACTTTTTCAACTTGAATTTCTTCAGTTTGAAGTCAGCGGAAACACACGACGAGGAGTATGGCTTTTCCAATGAGGATGAGGACAACGAGATGACAGAAGAGGGCTGCACGGATACCACAGAGTCCCGCGAGGATGAGCCCGAGCATACATGCCGTCCCTGGACTCCTGGAGCTCAGTGCGCTCTTGCTGACGCGCAGAAGAAATTAGATGAGTTGCAGGCTCTAATTGGAACTACCCTTGGCCACATCATGCAGTGCTGGACTTTAGGTTCAGGGTTATTATTATGGGCTCTGATAGCCCCTAGCCTGGCCCGTCTCTGATCGGAACCGTGACTCCGCTAGTAGCTAGGATGACAGTACAGTAGTACTGTACTGTCAGTCATTACTTCGTATTATCCGGGTTTCCGAGATGCATGATAAAAGCACTCGGCCGGACTGATTATGGGAGCTTAGCCAGTTTGTTTTACCCGAGCGGAACACTATCTTGTTCTCGCAGGTTATGCGCGTCACCACTTCCCCAGTAATTCTGATGGCACAGCGCCTAGCTGTTGCCATGTTTGGCTAAGTTTTGACACAGAGATGGGGTGGGCGCCCCCTTAGGCAGTAGTTCGTCTTTCCGCGGTATGGCCTCTTTTTGAAGTGGAGATCAGATTATGGCACATTTTTTCGGCAGCAGTATCGTCGCTTATTATGGCTTCTTTTTACGTTTCACCTGGCCGGTGGAGAGGGCATTCCGCGTATTGTGGGTCGCAACCACTTTTAGCCAATCGGCTCATGACCTGTTTGATGTTGTTTTTACCGCTGAGACTTCTGCAGGATTGGCCGCTGCGTGATGCTTACTACTGTCGCTCCGTTAGCCCGCGACCCCATCTTGCCGTCATTTTTACTATGGAGACTCCGATTGGACCACGCACACGCGCTAGAGCGCGGAAACTAGCAACCATTTTTGATGATGTTGGGGCACTGAATGCGGCTACGCCATCGACTCCGCATTTGGCTTCGGGAGAGTCTGAGGCGTCCACTGCGGCAGCCGTACTTTTGCAGAGGTTGCGCAGGGATTCTTTCGATGTTCAGTGTGCCAAGACAGCAGCAACGAAAGTTCTGGGTGACAAAACTGCAAAATTTAAAGGCAACGAGAATTCAGCTTCGGACATTTTTTCGCAATTGGTATCCGAGCTGCAGCAGCTGTTCACGCTGCAGTCGCCTGCGTTTGCACCCCTGTTTGAACTGACAGCTGCTGACGCCCCTGTTCTGTCTGCTGCAAATGAGCTGTTATACTCTGTGCTGCTGCTGCTGACTGCGCCAGGGTCTCCTGCCCGTAATTGGGTAGAGGCTTCTGGTTCAGATGTTCCTGCCGATGGCAAACGTGCCACCCTCGAGGTGGTGCGTATGCTTGCGGATGTATCGACCCCGTTCGATGCATTTGCAGAGCTGCTTGAGGTTAGGATCTCTGATGAGCGAGACCCTGACTCTGACATTCGGCTGTTTAACAGCTGCCTTCGGGATGCACAGCGTCTACAGGCGCTGCCCGAGGACGCTGTTAAACGGCAATTCATCTCTGCGCTGTCTGGGCCGGCTTACGCCGCGCTGGTTGACTCGTTTGCTCGAGCTGACCAGCGTGCGGCTGTGAGTCTGCTCACCTTGCAGGCACGCGTGCGCGAGCAGTACCGCTGCGGGCGGCTCTCGGGCAAGCGCACTGCGGGGCGGCCCATGTCTGTTGCATCTTGCACCACTGAGACTGGCCTGGCTTCGGCCATTGATCGGCTCAGTGCTCAGTTGGTCAAGTTGCAGCGGGATGTGGATTCCCTTAAGAAGGGTGGCTCCAAGCCGCCTCATGGGAAGCACACTCCGCGCAACTTCCACCGGCCTGGAGTGCAGCCGCTTGCTCATTCCGCCTCTTCGGAGGTGGCTTTTGACAAGCGGTCTGGCACCTTTGTCCCAACGTGCAGGCACGAGAAGTGCCGCGCCGTTGGGTCAAAGCATTGGCTGAGTGAGTGTCCTCACAAGGACACTCACCCGATGTCCATTCGGCGTCCTACTGCCAAGCCGTCGAGTCTTATGACTCCGACGTGCTTGCCCTTCGTTTTCAGCGGTACTATGACGCTGGGGATGAGGGGTCCATGGAGCACTTGTGTGCTCTCGTGGGGCAACCTGAAATCTGTGAGCTGTCTGCGCATTCCTTTGCTCCAGAGCCTACGGCTCTGCAGCAGTTCAAGGATGCTGCTGCCTCTGCTGAGTCCGCACCTGATGAGCACCTTTCCATTGGCCGTGTTGCATTTGCTGAGGTCAGCGGTCCGCTTGCTGGTGGTGTCGCTGAGCCGACCGCCAGCAAGCGGCTGCTGCCGAAGGCCTCTGCACCCGTGCATGGTAAGCCGATTGACTTGCATGAGGTCAGCCGTACCGCCTTCGTGCCGCCGTCTGCCTCTCTGGCTCTCGGCCCGATGGCTCCTGCTGACAACTCTTTCAAAACATTCAACACTGTCCACCCTGACTGGCTTGACATTGACCCTGAGCCTGTTGAGGTGTGTGACTCCGATGATGATGGAGAGGGCTCGGACTGCCCTCCTGGTGTCTGCCTGACTGAAATTGAGGGGGGTGCACCGCCGGCGGCTGCGGCATTTCGGCGGTTCGGAGTCCCCAGAGGCTCCAGGCCATTTGGCTTTGGTGAATTTGCTCTCACTCTTTTCATGGTGGCTACTTTTCTGTTCAGTGCTACGGCGATGCCGACACTCGTGGTCGGCGGTGGTGTCAGGGGCCTGGTTGAGCCCGGAGCCACCTACGGCTGCGGTGCGGTTCATCCCGGTGGTGCATTACTGGATTCCCTTTGCCCGCCTGTGATTGCTACTGGTTCGTCATTGCCGCCGCGGGGTGTGACACCGTTCTTTTCTCAAACGACTTCAGCGGCTTTGCAATCTGATGGTTTTGCCACTCCACTTTGGGATCCGCCTGACCCACTTGGGTCTGGTGGTGTCAGTACTTACAAATTCTCTTCTCAATTGACTTCGGATGTTTTTCTTGATTGGAATCCGTCTGCTGAACTCGGCTCTGCCGACCAGCTTTACAGTGGCTAGAGTCTGCTTGATTAAGATCCTGGAGGTGTGATTAGCCTTAGCCGCAGTGGTGGGTTGTGCCGGGACAAGTCCCCGGGCACCCAGCTAGAAGTATATCTGTTTCCAGTAAAGTGCTGTTTGTTATCTGTTTAGTTAGCTCCGCTTGCCTAGCCCTATTGGCTACAGTCACAGCTCCGGGTGGTGTGCTGGACTTTAGGTTCAGGGTTATTATTATGGGCTCTGATAGCCCCTAGCCTGACCCGTCTCTGATCGGAACCGTGACTCCGCTAGTAGCTAGGATGACAGTACAGTAGTACTGTACTGTCAGTCATTACTTCGTATTATCCGGGTTTCCGAGATGCATGATAAAAGCACTCGGCCGGACTGATTATGGGAGCTTAGCCAGTTTGTTTTACCCGAGCGGAACACTTGTTCTCGCATGCAGCCCACCGAATTATCTTCTGCCTTAGACTACCACAAAGATCTGAAGAAGTCTGTTGAGTTGGGAGCGCTCGAGAAGCTGAACAACCGGCAGTCAATTTCTCAAGCTGCGAAGACACGGGACACCAAGATCATAAGCCAGGACCAGTATCAAAGTATGTACACAGACATGGGAAAGGCCATCAGGGAAGAGTGGGGCACGTAAGTTTCTCAGCACTTTGTTCCTTCGTGTTTCTGACTATGCGTTGGTTCCTAAAGTGTATGTATGCCTCGGTGCAAATATGGACTCTCAGCAGTCGGGGCTGTCAAGAATTCAACTTGAGCTGACCGGGTAGGCTCCCAGTCAGGCTGCAGCCTCTCAAAGGTTTACTGGCAGTGCAGTCCATGAGAGTCTTGTGTATACTGCCATAAGGCTTTCCCCACTGAATGCTGCGCCCCGGCAGCCAGCCCGGGCGCATCATGCGTTCCCCACTGAATGCTGCGCCCCGGCAGCCAGCCCGGGCGCATCATGCGTTCCTATCTGAATGCTGCGCCCCGGCAGCCAGCCCGGGCGCATCATGGTATGCTTGCTGGTCCGAGCCTGGGATGTTTGTGGTTAGAACAGGTGTTTCTTAATTGAAAGTTGGGTGTTCATGGAAGGAAGGGATGGTGTATCGCTTGGAGTGCAGATACGACAAGCATGCGGGCAAGCCGATCAGCCATCCCATGATCACCCCAGACATCCTGAATAATGGCATTCAGCAGTTATCGACTGATATGAAATACTTGGAGCCTACTCCGCACGTGGATCCTGGATGGCACTTCCAAACCGCTCCCCTTCTGGGTCTGATGGCACGGATTGAGAACATTGCGAACTCAGTTCACGACACCCTTGAGATCATTGCTTCTGTGGATGGTGCTAAAGTCAGTGACCAGCGTAATGGCAACTACTTCCGCTTACGCACAAGAAACAATCTGGTTGGTAAACACCGCACACTTGGGAAATTTCAATCAGAGACCCAAACATACAACCTCTCCGTGTTCTACGCAGATGATGAAAGCACAGAGGTAAAGTATGCTACCGTACAACTTGCTGCAATGCCTGTGAAAGCTCCTTTCCCATTGAATACCACCCCGGCAATGCTTGCGGACCTTCCTCATACTAATACCACGGGCTGACCTCCGTGCGTGCCCTTCCCTTCGATGCGCATGGGAGGCCGGGTGAGGCTGAGGGGCTGACCTCAATGCGTGCCCTTCCCTCCGATGCGCATGGGAGGCCGGGTGAGGCTGAGGGGCTGACCTCAATCCAGACCTCAATCCAGACCTCAATCCAGACCTGTCCAGACCTGTCCGGACCTGTCCGGACCTGTCCAGACCTGTCCAGACGGATCGCCGCTCAGGGAGCGCGCCCCGGGGCTCGCCGCTCAGGGAGCGCGCCCCGGGGCTCGCTGCTCAGAGGGCGCGCCCCGGTGCTCGCCGCTCGGAGTGTGCGCCCCGGGGCTCTCTGCTCAGGGAGCGCGCCCCGGTGCTCGCTGCTCAGGGGGCGCGCCCCGGGGCTCGCTGCTCGGGGTATGCGCCCCGGGGCTCGCTGCTCGGGGTATGCGCCCCGGGGCTCGCCGCTCGGGGTATGCGCCCCGGGGCTCGCAGCTCGGGGTATGCGCCCCGGGGCTCGCAGCTCAGGAAGCGCGCCCCGGGGCTCGCCGCTCGGGGTATGCGCCTCGGGGCTCGCAGCTCGGGGTATGCGCCCCGGGGCTCGCAGCTCAGGAAGCGCGCCCCGGGGCTCGCCGCTCGGGGTATGCGCCCCGGGGCTCGCAGCTCGGGGTATGCGCCCCGGGGCTCGCAGCTCAGGAAGCGCGCCCCGGGGCTCGCAGCTCGGGGTATGCGCCCCGGGGCTCGCTGCTCGGGGTATGCGCCCCGGGGCTCGCCGCTCGGGGTATGCGCCCCGGGGCTCGCTGCTCGGGGTATGCGCCCCGGGGCTCGCTGCTCGGGGTATGCGCCCCGGGGCTCGCCGCTCAGGGGGCGCGCCCCGGGGCTCGCTGCTCATGGGGCGCGCCCCGGTGCTCGCCATCATCTCTCGAACCATATCCTCTGCATACACACACAAAGTTGTTAAATAAATAAGAAATGAAACTAAGAACAAGCCAAGTCGCATTCGTTAGCACCTTGGCATTCGACCTTGAAGGGCACGATACTGCCTGGCTCGGAGGTTTTCTTCTGGCGGAACGTTTGCTCATTCGCGTCGAACACGTCCTCCACGCGCACCACACGCACTCGATGCCGAGGTCCCGTGAGGCCATCAGGGTGAAAAGTCCGCCTAACTCCACGTTGAATTCTATTCACGAGTTTTTTTTTAAACTCCAAACTATTGATGGGTTGTTCGAAACCGCGAGTTTTCCATGATGGAGTCCTAAGAACTCGTGCTGACACTCCATCAACCGAAAAGGAGAGAACCCTCCTACAAAACATGGTGTGTGGGGGCACAAAGCAATCGACAGGGTACATTTTTCTGAACATCCTAAAATCGTGAACGTCACCCTTGCCGAAAAAATACGTCTCGTGCACATCCAACAACTCGTCAGTCATAAACAGCTCATACAACTCATCATAAGTGCCATCCCAAGGACCATTCACGTTCACGAGACGCCCTGACAGATTTCGCATGGCCGCAGGTTTTGTTAACAGATCAGACAGCAAAACTCGTGCTTCCTCCTCCGAAATATGGAGTCGATCGGCAAACGACAACACAGTCTCAAGGAGTCTCACCCGAAATATGACAACGCTTTTACCCATCCTATCAAACTCAAACTTCATGCCTTGTACACGCCCCCACCAAAATTCAGCGGAGCCAGATCCGGGCTGAAATCGAACGTAGTCCCCGCGACAAACCTCACGAAGGCTTTCCCCATCAAACATGCACTCACGTCATTTTTTCTGCTTTCATTTTGCTCTCATAAAGGTTCAATAAAGGTAAGATGTAGACATAACGAAGGCGTAACGAAGGCATAATAAAGGCGTAACGAATGCGTAACGAAGGCTTAACGTGGGCGTAACGAAGGTTAATATTTAGGGTTTAAGGAAGTTGGCAACCAACTTTACAACATACATAAAGGCCTGACGAAGGTGATTTAAAGGTAGCCTTCGTTGTGCCTTCGTTGTGCCTTCGTTTGTATATTTAAATGCGTAACGAAGGCGTAACGAAGATTAATATTTAGGGTTTAAGGACCCGGTGGTCGAAGGACCGAAAGCAAATCAGATGGCACGAAATGGCAGTGCATGGAATGCGCAACTGGGGTTGTGTAAAAATGTAATACATTGGTAAATTGTAATAAAGTCTTGGTTTGCCTTAGTTCGCATCAGTTTAATAAAATGGGTGCTTCCTTTTTTATAATAAAGCCTTCGTTATGCCTTTATCATACCTTTATTAAACCTTCGTTTACAGCAGTGGATGGTGAGCCTTCCTTAAACCCTAAAAAACTGCCCTCGTTATGCCTTTATCATGCCTTTATTATAAACCTTCGCTTGCAGCTGTGGTGGATGAGCCTTCCTTAAACCCTAAAAAAACTGCCCTCGTTATGCCTTTATCATGCATTTATTAAACTTTCGTTTGCAGCTGTGGTGGATGAGCCTTCCTTAAACCCTAAAAAAACTGCCCTCGTTACGCCTTCGTTGTGCCCTTGTCGTGCCTTTGTCGTACCTTTATTTAGCCTTCGTTGCGCCTTCGTGACGCCGTCGTGACGCATTTAACCGACCTTCATGAGAGCACGACGAAAGCAGGAAAAATTTACCTAAGTGATGTCTGTGCAATGCACAGGAAACTCGTCCCTAGGAGGCGCTCTCCCACGTCCAAGGAGAGGCGTTCCCGGCTCAATACACAAGCGTGGCACACTGGTACCCGTCATTTACATGCAAATACAGGTCTCAACAAACAAACAAATACACGAACACAGAACCCTTACCGACTAGAAACACTCTCAGGGCCAACTTAGACGCAGAAGGCCCAACGGTGTCATTAGAGTCATCGCGTACCTGCGCGCTAGCTACCGTTACGGTACGTCATATTGCCACTTTCTTGCCTTCCAAGCCTCCAAACATCACGCACGCTTCGATATTCATCTCTTTTGATCTCAGGGCTACCAAAATTGCAGTTAGTGAACATGAAATAGTCCTGAAATATGGCGACTTCGATCGATAGGAGATGGTTTACGTATAGTTGTATGCCACCTGGATACCGAAGGAATATTTCCTTTTTACACACATCGATCGGATCGGGTCGGGAGTGACTAGACCTCAGTACATTACGAGACAAGTGGACAACAGCCCTCAACAAGATAGCTTGAGGGCTGGAAGGATGTCGCGCGTGACCCGTGACGTCGTATCTGATCGCACCTGCCTTCGCTTCCATTGGCGTTCGGCCAAACCTTCTCCGGCCAGAAAACCCCATCGTTTAATCGGATGTTAATCGATCGGGGGGGGGGTTAATGATCCCTTCCCCCGGGGTGCCTCGCATCCTGCTGAAATTGCGGGACTGCGATTTCTACTCACCGAACAAAAAGAGAAACTCCTCAAATCCATTACTCCAATGGTACATGCCATTGACTCCATGGCAGCAATATCTGCTGTAACAAAGGATGGCAGGTCCATGAGTGCTCGGGACAAATTACGTGAAGCTAATCGCAGAGATGTGCAGGCTGTTCGCCTACTGTTAGAAGAACTTGGCTTTTACAGTGAAGGAGACCACAGCAAAATCATCCTTAAATGGATTAGGGGTCACAATAATGACAAAGTCCATGACAGAGTGGACCGTACTGCTAAAAGAGCCTCGTTCAGAGGGGGCTGTCTAGACATCTCCCGCTACGACCCTGCCGAGGAACTACCCTTCTCGTTATTCTTTTTTGAGGTCCCTATCTTAGGCGATATCCGTAGTCACATCAGAAGAATTCAACGACTCTCACACTATCATTATTGGAGAACTCTACAGTCCCAAGGGAGGTACCTGAGAATGCTCAACGAGAATAACACCGCCCCCACTAAAGATATTTCCAAAATAACACCCAAAGCTTTCACCGCTTCTAGAAGCAGAGAACTCCTAGGTCTTCAAGCCTCTCCAGCACGTTTATTTAAACTGGGGAAAATTGGGACTGAAAACTGCCCCTACTGCCAACAGAATACAAAATGCACCTTCGAACACATCCAACTTGAATGCCCAGGACATAATAATAGTTTATATAGTCTTAGAACAACCCAAGATAGCGAACTAAGGAAAATCATCGCTGAAGAAATCTCAGAAAAGCCTAAACTACTAAACCCTGGAAAAGGTACCACATACATCAAAACACAGCCATCGAAACTTTTTCCACTTGCTGACCTAAGACAGGAAATGAATGAGGAATTATACTTACACGCTCTCCCGGAAGCTAGCATGTACCGTCCTTCAAGTTCAAAAAAGAATACCATTGCTGTGACCGCTAAGCCCGAAGTGGACCATGTTACGGGAACAATTAAATATCCCGAACTCCAATATGTCCAAAAGAAAGAGTTTTGGAAACTTTTGGCTTGGCACTGCCTTTCCAACAAAGCAGTCCCATGCTGACTTGCGGAGTACTCGAATAGGGCACACGATATCCATGAAGCACTCAATGCATGTAAGTTTGAATCGGGAGATCCTAAAAACTGCTACGCAATAAGAAGAAGCCTCTTAGATATTTTGGTGGATGACAGAAACCTTGACAAAAACGGCTGTGAACTTTTCTCCAACCCACTAAATGCCCACCCTAGAATTTACTCGAGAAGATGCATACCCACCACAAGAATGAAAAAAAGCCCTCAGGCCCTTCTGCCATCATGGGAAAATCGGCTTTGATGGTCTCGCTTGGGATGCCTACGTGGACCCGATAACAGGCATTGGCAGAATCGTTTACGGAAATCCCCCCTTTGATGGGAAGGATAAGGGCAAATCTTCGGCGGTTATGACTACCTTGGAAATGGGACATAAAGCGGCCAACACCGTCCCTGGATTTTCAGGAACATGGATTCTTCCGCTGTCTCCCAAAAACCAAAAAAGATGGTTTGATAAAGGCTTTAAACTTGTTTTCAGATTCCCGCATAACACTATTCCATTTATCCCACATGGTTATTGGACGGGTGACGACCCCTACGTTCTTCCAGGTGGCGGATGCTATACGGATGACTTTTCGGATGTCGGCATCATAGCTATAGACAGTGCACCCAGTGATACTCAACCAGCCTTTGACTGGAGGCCTACACAGAAAAAGATTGCCAGATGGTTTCTCAATGTCCTTCCTAAGTCCAGAGTCACGGAGAAGAGGCTAGAATACACAGGAGTCAGCCCTGATATTTGGAATGAAGTTCTGAACGAAAGCGACAAAGTACTTCCTTCTTCGCTGTGACCATGGCCCACCCAAGACCCTCCCTATCATCAGAATGATGCTGAGCATTATTATGGTGGTCACCATGACACGACAATCACCAATGCAAATTCCAAGCCCTTCATAAGCACCGTGAAATGGCCCAAAGTACTCACACTTATGGGGTACCTCCCTCCCCTCTTTGGTACTGTCCTCAACACGATAGGTGTTCCCCGTGGCAAGATTAAACCTCTCCTTAAAAAACTTTCAAGAATCTGTAGGCAACACACCAAAAACAGGCGAGACGTGTTTCTGTTAAACACCACCACCACCCTGAACACTGACCCGCATACAGTTGACATCTTGAGCAGTGAGACCATGACAGAAACAGAAGCTGTGCAGCAATCAAACGACTTTCTTCAAACCCTCCTGCAATAATTTTCAAAAGTCTTGCAATATAAGATGTTTCTCTGTCCCCCTAGGGAGCCCCCTCTCCCCCGCCCACCCCCCTTCCTCAACGTCTCCAAATACCCCCTTAACATTCTTCGACTTCCCTCCCCACCGCTCAGTTTCAGCCACCCCTCCACTCACCCGGCCATGGCTGCTTCTCCATCCTCTAGAGTTTTTTGCTTAGCACCTAGCTTTTTCTCTAGATGTCACCCTGCTGAAAAGTGGGTTGAGCCCCTTTGTGGGCGCGCTATAGCAGAGGGAGTAGCCCCTGGTGTTTTCACTAGCCTGCTTTGCAGGGTTACCGCACTCTCAGGACTTTGTCCCCTTTGCTAGCGTAAATGTTTTATTATTCCCAGGGAGTTTGAGACCCGGGCTGATGCCCTCTCCAAGATCAGAGACCATGATGACGGGATGGTCAACCCGGCAATCTTTCGGTGGGCTGACCCGTGGATTGCCGGGGGGTGGAGGCACACCCGGGACAGGTTTGCAACTGATAAGAATTGTCTTGTTTTTGACAGTGCAGGTGTCCCGTCTTTCAACATCAGTGCTTGGCACTGTCCAGGTACGTCTGGGGTTGACACCTTCAGTCAGACGGATTGGCGGGAGCACGTCAACTGGTGCAACCCGCCTTTTCGGATGATCGGGAGGCTCCTGCTGTTTCTGCAGGCTGAGAGGGCTGCAGCCTCCATTGTGGCCCCGGTCTGGACTTTCCAGCCGTGGTGGGTCTTGCTGTGTCCCGACGGGGTTCACTTGGCAGACTGTGTGGTGCAGTGGGCGGAGCTCCAGCCTTCTGCAGACACCTTCCTCCCTGGCCTCGGGAGGGCCAATGAGGGGGGGGTGGGCCTGCCGGATTTTCGGGTCCTCCTCTTGCGGGTCTCCTTCGATGAGAGGGAGCCTGCGGGCCCCGGTCCCCGCTGTACCTTGGGAGGTTGCAGGGCTTGTGACTGGGGTAGGGGTATGAGATGGGGGCTGCCTTTCATGCAGGCATCGTAGGCACTGGGGAGCAGTGGGCTGGGCTGCAGTTCTCCGTGACGGACCCGCTGGAGATGCAGCTGCGGGCAGACATGCTGTTGGCGGTGTCTGGCACCCGTGAGGCTAGCACCATGCGGGGCTACTCTCGGGTGTTCGTGCGGTACCAGGCCTTCTGTCAGGACCGTGACCCGCCCAGGGTGCCTGTTCCTGCCGACCCGGTCACGGTGGCTATGTACTTGCAGTACATAGCCAATGCGGCCAGGACGTTCTCTGTGGTGAAGACCGCTTCGGCTATGGTCTTCACTGCTCATGACTTGGCTCTGGTCCCGGCGGACCGGAATCCCACTTCTCATCGGCTGGTGGCCGCGGTACGGGAGGCGGCTCACAGGAGGCTGGGGGACAGGCGGCTCAACAGGAAGGAGCCGCTGGAGTTTGCATTCGTGCAGAGTGGTGCCCGTTGCTGGTTGATGCTGGGAGGGGTCACTCGGCATATGTTTGCTACACTGGGTTTGGACATGTGGACAGGCTTTTGGCGGTATGACTGTGCGGAGAAGGTGAGGCTGCGGGATATGAAGTTCTGTGAGACCCACATGACCACCTTCCAGGAGAAGCGGAAGACGGACAAGTACAGGTATGGTCAGTTGGTGGAGGTTGCCCGGGCGGCGGAGGGGCAGCCTATGTGCCCAGTGGAGGTCAATCAGAGGTGGGTTGACACCCAGATTGCACGGGGAGTGCAACCCGATGAGCCACTGTTTCAGCAGATTGATGGCAGGCGGTTTCAGCGGGACCCGTCGGCTGACTGCCTGACGGGGAAGAGGCTGGATTATCCTCAGCTGAGGAGGTACCTGTTCAGGATGCTTGGTGAGGCCTCTGGGCTGGACCCCGAGGCTCTGAGGCAGCTGTATGGGACCCAGTCCCTGCGGTCTGGTGGGGCCACGGCGGTGGCTGCGGCTGACCAGGTTACTGATTTCGAGTTCAATCAGTACGGAGGCTGGAGCTCGCGTCGGCGGCTGCGGCCACCTACAAGGCTACCAACCTCAACCGCAGGCTGGCGGTGTCCAGAAGCATGCCCCATGCTCAGCAGAGTAGGCGGCCCTTCTTGCCTGATTGCTTGATTTGCTGCCATGCATTGTACGTGCACTGCTTTGTGGTGATCTTTGTGTGCTTGCACCGGCCGGGTTTCCATTCACATATGTGTCATATGTGTCATGCAAGCTGGGCTATGTAGCCGCAGCTGATTAGAAAACTGATGGTTTTCTGATCAGTGTAGTATGACAGGCAGTATGACTGTCATACGGAGCAGATTTGAAAACTGAGGTTTTCTGATCAGTCGGAGGCCTAAGAGGCCAGCAACGGGACTGAGAAGGCTTCTTGCCGTGTTACTGTGAGTGTGTGGACTTTCCCACCCGCCCTCCCTTGTGCTTCAGGTACGGATGAGGAGAGGCCGCTCTCAGTGCAGGAGCTGCAGGACTTGGAGGACCTGGAGCAGCTGGGCTCTGAGCTGGAGGCTGTGCAGATCCGGCCCGCAGAGGGGCAGTCGGCTCAATAGAGTGTAGGTAGAGGAGACTAGGACCTGTGCCTGTTCAGTGCCGACCGTTGTGATGAGAGGTGGCTACAGTTATCCTTCGATGGGGGGCTGCGAAGCTGCCTCATGCTGCTTCTCATCTAGGCATTGTTCAGTAGGCTTTGCTAGGTGATGGCTTTGTTATTGCTGTCATGCCTGACTCTGTGCTGGAGCGGGTAATTATGCTTTTTGAGGGTTTCAGCCCTAGCTTAGCATTTTAGGTCCATAGTCTGTACTCTTTAGGGTAATGATAGTATTTGCGGGCCTCAGTCCTTTGGCACGAGGGGCATGTGCCCGCATGCAGAAGGCTGGGGTCGGCAGTCGGGTCGTGGGACCCTGATTCCTGTCTGACGGGAGTCCTTGGTTTGTGGCACGTCTGGATTTTTCGTATTATTATTTTTTGTAATTCCACACGCAGTGCACCGGCCGGGTTTCCATTCACATATGTGTCATATGTGTCATGCAAGCTGGGCTATGTAGCCGCAGCTGATTAGAAAACTCGCGCACGCTCAGGCAGGCTGACGATGACGTGACACAACCGGACGGGCGCGGGCGAGGCGGAAAAGCACGGGATCCATCAGTTTTTCAGTGACGTTAATTATAGGGGGTACGTGAACGTACAAGTGGGGAAAAATCAATCTCAAATCACCATACAAAATGTGATGTGGGCAATGAAGGTTAATTAAAAACAGCGTGAGCGAAATGTAGTATATGTCTTATTAGTGACTTTCCCGCAAATTTCGGCAGCCAATTCTTTCGCTAGTCCGACGTCAGGAGATGCCGCATTTTTCGGGGACACGTCGGTCCACGTCGGATCGGCTGCCGATTTGCTCAATTCGCTCGTGAGAATTCGCTTGAATTCGCTCGATCGAGGCCAAATTCGAACGAAATGAGAACTCAATTCGGCAGCGACTCAATTCGCTCGGCTGACTGTACAACATGAATATTCGATTCAGACCCAACCAAAATTGGCGCTCGCAGACTTCACCAGTAACATCGGACGTTTGCAACAAGATGGATATTAGGGAGGTTCCGATTTCAATTCCCGGATTACAATTTACGGGATACGCGGGATACGCGCGATATCGTAACCCGGAACGCGTAACTCGGAAACCGCTTAATCCGGGATGGCTTTTCGATTCCGATTTTTGTCTCAGCTGTGGACACTCCGAAATAAGGCCGAGAAACTCGCTTCCGTCATCCGTGTTCAATTCGAATTGTGGCACTGCAATATTATACCTTAGGTCTGATTTGTTAAATATGTAGTTTTAACTTAAGGCGGAAGGCTTTCTCTCCCGCAGTGTGCCCCTGTCCAGCGAATAAAGATCTCTAAGATTGTATACTAATCTGAGTTATCTTTTGCTTCAAAATGTTAGCACATATTCCTACTTAGTATGTGGGTACCCATTTCGCAAAGAATGACAACCCATAGCGCAACTATTGCGGGTTTCAAATTCCTTAAATTCCACCCGCTTCCGCCAAATGAACGCATCAGCCCACAGCGAGAAGTGTGGTTGACCGTTCAGTCTGTGCAATTTTTTTAGGGAAGACAACACATATGACATACTATTTTTGATAACGCTTCCCTCATCCGTTGCGCAGGCTCTCTTGCAAACAAGCGCGCGAATGAGGGAGGAAACCCGAGCGGAAACGTGGACGCGGTTGACATCCGCGTTTCCGCTAGAGGTGAAATTGTACTGCCAAACGGTCATCATGTGTTTATTATTGCTTATATGATATGCGTGATATGTTCATGCTATGCAGTATGCGTCCCTGCTGGGCGTGAGTCGAGTTGGCTGGCTCGAATCACGCCCATTACCCCCCCTCACAAGAACCAGTCCAGCATCCTAGATTCCGAGCGGATCCTACTCGCGCAAAAAACATGTTGTTCCTAACACTTATTAGAATGCATATGGGAAGTTATCTTATGTTCGGTATACGTTAGTATACCGAAAACAACAGCCGCTGGACAGTGACTTACGGGCAGACTTGCATACTTGTAAGAGCGAGAGGGGATTTCTGACTCAAACCAGTCCACTATTACAGATGGTTGAACGCTCGTGTCGTCGTGTGTAAAACCGTGAGATCGAAAGAATCTGGGGAAAATGCGTTATCGACGGTAAAGATCGCGAACAGTCCTTAAGCCGTAACTCGGAAGTAAATTTCTTATTTCGTAACGTGATAAGGGCGTTTATCCCGGATTTTCACGTCTACAGATTACGAGTTAAGGACAAAATCCCGAGATAAGGACTGTCTGTCATCCAGATTCGGGAATCTATGACCTTAACTCGTAAATTGTAATCCGGAAATTGAAATCGGAACCTCCCTATTGTATGCCCACGTCGGACTAGCGAAAGAATTGGGCTGCCGAATTTGCGGGAAACTCTCGATTGGGTTAAAAAGGGCGTGAGCGCGAAAAGCGTGACAGTCGAAAAGCGTGACAGAAAAAGCGTGACACAAATCAGCGTTCGTTTTGGAATACCTGGTCTGAACGAAATGAAGTCTCTAAATAAAAAGAGCGTGAGCGCAAAAAGCGTGACAGTCGAAAAGCGTGACACAAATCAGTGTTCGTTTTGGAATACCTGGTCTCAACGAAATGAAGTCTCTAAATAAAAAGAGCGTGAGCGCGAAAAGCGTGATAAAATTTAATAAATAATAAGCCGTCGATTCCCTGTGTGTGTGTGTG